>CAUOFW020001848.1:270471-319274 GCA_963454935.2 Ilex paraguariensis | reverse complement strand
GGGATGAACGGAGTTTTTTTAAGTGGATACGGGGATGGAGACTACACCCCCGCTTCGGTCCACTGTCATCCCTACGAATAAGGCACAAGTGAGATGGGTTTGTGTCAAGAAACACTCTATTTGTACCCGACTTATTTACTAATTTTTGTATAATGAGTCGTGTCATATTAAGTTCATATTGTATATAAATTGTATATAACCAATATATAAACAACTTATGTAATATATTTTTTTTTATTAACTTCACTCATAGTTTATTATTCGCATCATGTCGGATCTACCCATTTACGAAATAGATGACTTAAGAAAAACTCAAATTATCTAATTTTGTGTCGTATTCTTATTGTATTAATAAGGTGTGACACATTTTGACACCACTAACTATGACCATCCCTTTCTTAGTTTTCTAAAAATAGGTTGTTGATGATAAATGAATTAATTTTTGGATAAATTATGTTGAAACCTTGAGGCTCGTCACTAAATCATACAAAAATGGGTTGTTGACGATAAATGAATTAATTTTTGGATAAATTATATTGAGACCCCTTAAAATTTGTCACTAAATCATTCAGATATCCTTATATATGAAAAATAACACAGTATTCCCTTGAAGTTTGATTTTATATAACACCTTGCCCCAAAGTGTTATCATTCATTTGATAAGTCATCATCAAACTACCCAGGCAAGATCTACTACCATAAAAACTAAACTATCACAAAAAACTTAAATTTTTTTAAATTTTCGGAAAACTCAAACTCATCCAACCTATTAACCACATTAAATTGAAAACACCTATTTCATTAACTTCATACAAGAGCATCTTTAACAAGTTTTTGTATTTTGACTATCCAAAAGTATATTTTTTCTAGGGTAAATTGCATTGTTAATCCCTGAGGTTTGACATGTATAGCACTTTCATCCATGAAGTTCTAATTTCGATAATTTTATCCTCCATGTTACAAAATTGATTGACTTTTGTCTTTACCCCCGACAACCGTCCAAAAGAATAACAGAAAATGACACATGAGCGGCATGTGATGGAACAAGAAGGTCAATCTAGTCATTTAATGGTCATTCTAATCTCTTCAGTTGCATGAGGGTGTTTCTGTTTGTCGATCCTACCTAGGGTTTACTATTGGATTCGGAGATTTCGTCTTCTTCTTCTGGTGCTGTTGAAATCAAGAGTAATTCCACTTGCAGATGCAACACCAAAGCCATTTGTGCATTACAAAGGAACCACATAAATGGGGAAATGACCAGGTACATCAAATCTTCAAATATCATTCTATTTAACAATTTATATCACATTATACACGATACATTCAATCAAATTGTGAAGGACACAACACAAGGAGATGATTTTCTGTTCTTTTCTTTTTGGTAAAGGAAATAAAAGATTGTTAGATCAAACCCTATGAACTATTATCCTATTTCTGCTTGTACATTATCTTATTTTGTTATGTTCAAGAACAAATGGGTTAGTGAGAGAAACAAATATAACTACCAAATTAAAGAATACAAACCCAGATAAGAACTTCATCATCTTCTGCTCTTCCAAGCATAAACCAGCAAAGAAAACCCAGAAGGACCCTTCAATTCATTCTCTTCCATGCTCGCCCACTCCATCACAGAACTATAGCTCAAAGAGGCCGAAGACAATGACGAAGAAGTTGAGCTTCCAGCTGATCTCAGTAACCCTTTCTTCATCTTCTTGGTCTCAAATTCAAACCCACATGACTGTTGAGACCACAAACTTAACCCATTCCTATCATGCAAATGGGTAAAGTACTCATCTTCAAATTCTGATTTCTCAAATCTGAACATGAACAGGGCATACCCCTTCAAACAACCAGTTGTCTACGTCCCATGAGACTTGAATTTGAACCCCATCAACTTCAATCCTCGCATTTCCTCTGAATTTCCATTTCAAATGCTTGACTGGGTTTGATTCCATACATGTGTTCTCTTCCAAGAAGATTTGAATATTGATATTGGATGTGGGTTTGTTGATATTGAGCTTTTTTGAGCCGTGTCTGTTCCAGAAAATGAAGGGCTTGATGCAAAGCTGGTAGGAGGGTGTGGAGAGAGAAGGGAAAGAGAGGTTTTCGTCGTAGTCAGAGACGCCGGCAGAGATTTGGTCGAGAAGGAGGTGGAGATGGAGGGAGTGCCAAAGAGATTGTCGGACCATGTGAGGGCAAATATGCCAAAGTTAGTGTGGTATAGAGAGATGGTGAGGTAGGGATTGCCGGAGAGACATGGTGGTGATGAAGTGGTGTGGTGGTTTGTGACGACGGAGGTGTTGGTGGTGGGGCGGAAGCAAGAGGGTAAAAGGGAATAATGGTGGTGGTTTGTCATGGCGGTAGTTTTTGGATCTATAGATTGAGGTTGTGCAGGATTGTCCTTCCCGACCATTAAATGATTAGATTGCCCTTTTTGTCTTATCACATGCCACTCGCGTGTTATTTTTTGTCGCTCTTTTGAACCACCGTTTGAGATAAGGATGAAAGTCGATCAATGTTATAATATAGGGGATAAAATTGTTAAAATTAAAACTTCGGGATAAAAGTGTAATAAGTATTAAACCCTGAGGGACTAAGATGTAATTTACCCTTTTTTCTATTTTAACTACTCATTTTTTTAATATACGCTCTAACAGATTTTTTATATTTTAACTATTTTTTTAAAATATTATTTCTCAAATTTTGTACTTTTATTGAAAATGTTGTAGGGAGAGAGAGAAAGAATGGAGGAAAATACAAAGGGTGTGTTTGGAAAATATGTGGGGGATAGGATTGGTTTGATTTTTTAATCCAAATTAATCCAATGAAAACCCAAGTTCCGGGGGACATAGACAAAATACTTATTAAGTTGTATAATTCAATCTTTGTTATGGAAAATATTTTTGTATATTATGGGACTCACAAAAAAAATCATTATTTTTTGTGTAAAATCTCTTACCTTTCACATTAAATTACAATTTTACCCATCACTCTTATTCGATCCAAAGTCAATGTTGGGTTGCAATATTATTTATTTTGTCCACCTTTAAACTTCATTCTAATTTTCGTCTATGTTACCAAGTATACAAACTGAAAAGAATTTGTTTTTAATGTTTGTAATATCAAAAAATTGTGATCTAATTAATTTGCTCATAAAGTTGTCCCACATTATTGTAACGGAGTTTTGGCGATGAATTTTCTTAAGGACTGCTGCGTTGGTGGGTTTGTTGAAATCTTTGAGGATTGTTGTGTTTGTGCTGCTGTGATGGTGGGTCTGTTGAAGATGTTTGAAGACTGCTGTGATGGTGGGTATACTACCAGTGAAAGCTACTACAAATTTTAGTGTTTTAATTTTTCTTGTTTGTAGAGGTGGTAGTTTGTTTTGAAGAATTCAAGCAAGTTGTGACTTATCCTTTTTGCTTCTCGTAAATTTTTTTGTTTTTTAATAAAAATTTTCTTTCCTTAAAAAAAAAATAAAGATCTAAAGTCATGAGTAGGTTTTGAAGCCATAAATCTTCCAACCACCCAACACATCCATAGGCCAAAAATACCAAGCCAGAATTCAAACACTTATAAACAAGAAATTGAAACGGAAGTGGGTTTGTCTGCAAATTGTTTGATAAATCACAGTGAACAAGAATAGATGGGTCTTTGGTCTTCAAAAGAGGAAATGATAAGACAAACGGAACAAACAATGGAAAGAGAAAATATTTTTGAAATGGCAGAGATCAGACTACACTTATGAACCAACAACCACAAATCAGACTACATCTGAAGTGAAGGAGAGTTTTGAGATCTAGATGAACATCGAGTTTTGGTGTTCAAGCAAAAGGGTGCCACAAGGATAGAGAGAGAGGGGGATATATATATACACATATGTAGAAAGGGAGACAGGGACAGGGCGAGTTTGAGATATATATACAAAGAGAGAGAGATAAAACTTGCAGTGGGGGACTGATGGGCGCCGCTTGTGGGAAGAGAGGACCAATGAGAAGATCTAAAGAGACAAAAAATGGGAGGGGTAAAAATCCTACATTTGTTACTGTACAAGGGTATTATAATTATTCCAAGGCCAATCCGGATTTTGGGCTAACTAATACCAAAGTTACTGTGGGATATAATAAAGTGGGTCAAATGGGATAAGGAGGAAAAAAATACTATGGGCCGAGGAATTGAGCGCAACGAATATTCCATTCACAAAAGTGGATTCAAACCAAGGATTTATGGGCTACTGGACAATATAACTCAATCCAACTAGGAGTTATCCTCCTTTATCCCTTGGGCCAAACACACCCAAAGAGTGGACAAGAGAGGTGGAAAAAGACAAAAGGAGAGAGAATATATTATAAATTATTTGTACATAATGCTACAATAATAATTTAAATATAGATCATCATTGTAGTAAAATTGTATTTTATCTACTTAGACATCTTTTATTGGAGCATAATTTTTATCTTTAAATAACTAAATTTTAGCTATTTTGGAATTTTAGTCATTCTCTAGCAGATACTCTAAGTAATTGTTTTAATTTTATTGATTAACCCATTAATCAAGTTGGTTAGCTTAAAAACAAAAACACAAAAAGCTAATTAACTTCATTATTTCATCAAACTATAATAAACTAATTTAAGTAATGGAAAACCCCTTTAACTAAGCAATTAATCCCATAAAATATAGTTAAGCTAATTTAAAATTTTAAATCAATTAATTGAGCTAATTAACCCAATTAATAGAGTAATTGACTGTTAATAATTCATTTAGCAAATTAACCCCATTAATTAAGTAACTGACATTATTCTTTTAGAGAACTTACATAATTAAACCCGTCTATTTAGCCATTAACTAATTAGACCCCAATTAATCAATCTAATCAACCCTATAAATTAGACCCATTAATTAGGTAATTGAACCTTAATTTACACATTAAATCTGCCTATTAAGCTAATTAACCAAATAAATCGAGATAATCATTCCCACCCATATCCATCATCGACTCCACCATACCACAAACAATGCCGCATCCACCCAAAGCATTGCCACCTTCCTTCAAAACCACTGTCATCACACATATATTTTCCACCACGACACTGCCCCACCAACCACTCACCACCACTGTAACCCATAATCACACGCAGAACACTTCTCTCTCTCTCTCTCTCCTTCTCTCTCTCCCAGCAAACTTATATACACAGACCATCACCGACACTTTTTTTTCTCTAAAAACATACTTTCACTAGGTTGTCGAATCTAGTTGTCAACTCAATTCTTTCAAATTATTTCTCATTATTAAGAAGAGGTAAAATATGAGCTTATTTTATAACAGTAGTAATTAATNCACAGAACACTTCTCTCTCTCTCTCTCTCTCTCCTTCTCTCTCTCCCAACAAACTTATATACACAGACCATCACCGACACTTTTTTTTCTCTAAAAACATACTTTCACTAGGTTGTCGAATCTAGTTGTCAACTCAATTCTTTCAAATTATTTCTCATTATTAAGAAGAGGTAAAATATGAGCTTATTTTATAACAGTAGTAATTAATCGTTGTTGTTTCAAGGTCAATCTATTCACTCACCTAAGTAATCTTTTTCCTTGTTCACTAATAAATTGACTAATTAAAATCATGGTTCTATAATCAGTTCAATTCCCCGATTGNACAAGAGGTAAAATATGAGCTTATTTTATAAAAGTAGTAATTAATCGTTGTTGTTTCAAGGTCAATCTATTCACTCACCTAGGTAATCTTTTTCCTTGTTCACTAATAAATTGACTAATTAAAATCATGGTTCTATAATCAGTTCAATTCCCCGATTGAATCAGGGGCAAACGCCTATGAAAAGATCGATTGGATTTAAAAAAAGGTCACTGGTCTTATTGCAGCTTGTGGCCTTGCTTGCTGAGTTGCCTGTTGAGGTCTACCTAAAAATCCCCCTAGGCGGGGAGATTGAAATGCAACCAAACACCTGGAGCCTGAATAAGAGACTAATCAAGGTGAATCCTATGGGGCATAGGACTCATCCAAAGGTGCAGCAGACTCAGAAGGGGGGAAAGAGAAGAGGACGAAAACGAAGTCACAGAGAGGATGTGCCCGTGGATTCAAACTTCCCGGGGGGGGAGGAGAATTTTTCTTTTATCATGCTCCCTACTCTACTGAAAAACATAAGGACGCTAAAAACATTACGTTTTTCAACAAGCAATCAAACTAAAGCGCTAACATCCTATCTATAGTATAGTAAGGGGCCTTTTTAATAAGGCTCGTGTAGGGACGCTCACATTTTTTGGCTTGTAATTTTTTATACCTGAGGGGATCTATATGATTTAATGACAAATCTCAGGGGATATGATATAATTTACCTTTAATTTTTGTGCAAAAGGATAAGATGACGACATTAAGCAGCAAAGAAAACAAATCCAACTGGGGAAGAAATATTGCTCAGAGGGTTATTTTCGTCATGAAATGTGAAAATTTTAGAGGGAAACCATAGAAAATAAAGGCCACAACACTGTTTTAGCTAGTGAAGCACAACTTTCGTGGCTTTGGATGATAAATCTAATGGATTCACTAGGAACCAAAATTATAAGGGGGTTATGAGTATAATATGGAACATTAGCGTGGTAAAGCGCAAATCTTCCCAACCACAGAGTGGTAAAAAGTAATTAACCCAAAAAAAAATATTAAATAGTTAAAAGAGAAAATATTCAATCTAAAACAATACATTATATTATCATTGTCACTTGGTGTTACAATTTAAAAATAATCAAGGTTAAGATTTAAGTATATTAAGACCACGCTTTCTAACCGTGAGACAAACTTAATCTGAATCAATTTCTAAATTATCATGGTTTTTAAGCTTTATTTTTTCTCTACCAAAAATTTAATTTAAATTTTGAACTAGCATTATTGTCATAATAATAGATTCTAAATTCATCTTTTCAATTTAAAAGTTTAGTTAGGAGTTAGGACTCCGGTCCTATCCAGGTGGATGAGTCTTCTCACTTTTGATGAAGAGGCTTGACTCTCCTCCCTACCATCCCCCCCCTACTTATGGAACTAAAAATATGTTAGAAAATAAGTAAAAATCTTTGCAAAAGTGTCACAGATAATTAGAAAATAATAATCATAAATTCACATTTCCTATTATTTTATGTAGGGGTGATAATTTCTGACACAATACGAAAATAATTCAAAATTGATATAAAATTAGTGGATTAGGATTAACTATTTCTCAACACAAACATGTATATGACACTGCATGTTAACACAAATAATAAATGAGTTAGATTAATGTCAAATATGAACAACACGAAATTGACATGATTAACACGTTTAAATATTATTATAAGAATAAAATGTAAATTTTTTATTATGTTTTATCAAGTATTAACCTAATTCTTATAACAAAAAAAAGAAGAAGATATTTTTACTTATTTTTATTATTATATTTATTAAGTTAATTTTTGTTTTTAAAAAAAAATATGAGCATAGATTCGATTAAGTGATAATAAAATTTTAGACTTAAAACTAAGTGTTAAATTTTTTATTCACAAGTTATATGGGTTAACACGAATACAATACGCAAATAAATAGATAGACATAACACAACACGATTAGTTAAACAGGTAAGGCCGGCCCAATAGGTAGGCCAACTAAGCAACCACCTAGGGCCTAAACAAGAGATGGTCTTCAATTATGTTTGTAATTTTCACCTATTTTTTTGGCTCAAAAAAATATTTTAGATACAAAAAACCTAATAATTTGCAAATTCTTAGAAAAAAAACCCAAATAAATCGAGAGGCCCAAGGGTATCTTTTCAACGGTCAAATCACTAAAATATCAAATGTCGTAACACAATTCAAATCTACAAATAAATCTCTCTCTCACACACACACACACTAATTAGTCTGCATTAAAAAAAAATTGTATACTTAGTTACCCATATCACTAAAAAAAATTTTTTCTTTGCCATGATCTTTGTATACACATATAAACATCAATAAGTTATTTTTTTATATTTTTATAATATAATTATTTAATTAACTATTTTTTTTTGTGAAGGTATAATTTATTAGACAATTTAAAAGATGAATAAAGTCAATTTATACAATCTCTATTTACCATGTATTATTGTTCTATTTTTATTAAACCTTCTCTTAGTATAACTATTTATTGTTTTGACACTTTGTTTTGCTTACAAGAATTTTGGGTTTTGAATATGTCAACTGTAAAAATATGAATCCAAATATTAAAAGCATATAGAAAAATTAATCACTAATTTTACATCACAAAAAATGAGAATAACAAATTTTAAATGAAATTTAGTCGTATGTTAAAATTATATTTATAAAAAAAATTTAAAGGGCTCCATTTATAAATTTTCACTTAGAGCCTCATCTTGTATCGGGCCGGCCCTGTAAATAGATTGGGTTAGGATTTGACGCGACACCACACAACCACCCCTTGTTTCATGTGATGAAATGGATAAAAGATTCCAACTTTACTACATTTCCCATTTTTGTATTGAAATTGGCATCAGATTCAACTTATCACTAATTATAAAAAAAAAATAAAACTTTACATTTTTAACAATATGAAATCAGTTCAAGTAATTGAGAAAGTAATGTGACAAATTTTGAGGAAAATAATGTAATTAACCCCTAACAATAAGAAATGGGCAATGGCCATGGAATTGCAGGCTTAGAGCCTGTTACAAAAATGCTAAAACGTTAAATCAATACTCAGCCTCTTTGATTATCAAGGACTTATTTGGATGATAACTCTTTTTATGAAAAGAAAATAGGCAAAAATATGTCCAACAAATATTCATCTTAGTACCTCATAATATACAACCAACATTTACTATGTTCTTTGCCCCTTCTGAAATACGTTATGTGCAAGAATATGTCTTCCATCTTGCACAGTTCTCATGTCAATGAAGCCATAAGTGGCCTTTCTGAATTATTTGGTTTGGCCATGCTTGGTGGCCATAGCCTTTCACTCCTAAGGAGGTTCCAGTATCCAAGGCCAATACACTGACCTTGTGAATAACAGTTGAAATACAAAAAAAAAACACGGGGAAAAAGAAGCATAATACAAAAAAACAACTAGATCGGGCGTACAATGAGGTGCGTATCGCAGAACAAGACAAGCCAAGGATGACTTGTGTCACAAACAAGCAACCTTATTATGGCTGATGCATCATGTGTACTTCAAATGGCTCAGTTTAATATTTCCAACTACATCAATCAATCACTGTCTGCTTTAAATCCTCAAATGGTAGACAAGATTATTAGGAATACGAAAATCATCATAGGTTTGTCTAAATTAGAGTCTTATTCTCTAATCAACAGTACAAAAACAGACTAAGTTGCACAAGAATGCCTGATGAAGTTAGTTGAAACCTAAAAGGGTAAAGGCACAATAGGAAGTTGAACATAAATGTAAGGAAGAATCTATACTAGTATTAAAGGGAGAGGAAATGTTTGGTGTTCTCTTCTTTTGTCAAGCAGTTGCTTACATTAATGGTAGAAAATTTTGTTATCTCTACAATAGTTTCCTTAACCATTAAAAAAGAAAAAACAAAAATACACCCCCTTTTAACTTCCTAACAAAATAAAGCTCCTCACCCTCCACGACTATCTTCTACAACTTCGCTCTGCTATATGTAACCACTTATTAATCCCCTTCTTGCTTCTATATCTTTCTACTACTTTTTATCTGCCTGCACACGGTACGGATACCGTGTGAGAAGGACCCTGTTTATATAGAAGTCCTCTCTACAGGTCGCTGTAGAGATGCAGATATCTCTAGTCATAAGCACAAACTGAACTGAATTATGAAACAGCATAAAGAAACACACAGGATGAATTTATTTTACAGTAATAAGTTTTACAACTTAGCAGCTCTCCCAAAGAGGCTGTGGGACATGAATTCCACACAATGAGCATAGTATCCCGAGTGAGCACTTCTGGTGCTCTCTTCAAATCAAAAGAATAATTCAGAGACAGATCACAACAATTACTGGAATGGGTTGGAACATAAAATAAATTCATCCCAACCCATTATTTCTTTCAAATAAATTTACCATCTAACCACCCAATCTAGTTTGTGGTTTCAACTAAAGGTGTTTGAAACAGTCAATAGTTGTCGAACTTCGACCCAGAAACAGAGGGAGCAGCACCTCTGGTTGTTTGGACATATGCAACATAGTCACTGTATTGCATGGTGAATAGTGTGCTCTGGTAACGGGTCAGTCGGATACGCTTTCGGAGTGACTCAGTTATGGTTCCATTGTAACCTGCTTTTCGCATCAGTGAGTCAATCGCTTCTGTCTTTGTCCAACCTGAAATCAAAAATAAGCCACCAGCACAAAAACTGTTTTACCAATCAAAATTGAGGCTTAACAAAAAGGCTAAGCTCAAATCATTTTTATCATAAGCTCACAACACAAACATAATTAAAACACAATATGCTTTGCTCTAATGGAATCCAAACAAGATTCTAGCTGCTAAACTAACTTCAGCTCTCCTAAGCGGCACGCATCAGTTTTCTAAATAAAGTTTTTTTGGCCCACTGTTTTGGGGGGTGGGGTGGTTCAAAGTTACCTAGCTTTACTGCAGTGGAGTGGCTTTTTGAGAAAAGATGAGGGGCAAACTTAGTAAGATATCGGGGAGGCGAAATATGCGAGTTTGCAATATATGAGATCGCAAACTTAGTTCGAAGCTAAATATGAATTGAGAGGAAATATTAATAAAACTTCTAGTAAAGATCCCGATCTTTCCTAGTACTAGCATCCGTACCTAAACTAGCGATAGGATTGATTACTCTAAGATACTTAATCTAAGCATGTGTCTGACTTTAACTAGTTCTATAAAAATGTACATATATGTGTGCATGTGTATATAATAATATATATTTATAGTTTTCTAGTAGTTTTTGAAGTCCAATAGTATAGTATGTTTTATCAAAGGAGTGGAGGTTGGAAGAAGCAAGATAACAATCACTTGAAATGTCTTTTCCATATCTCTCCCTCATGTTTCAAAAACTCAGGAAGCAGAAAGTAGAACAACCAGTGAAGTAAACTAAGATGGAGAAAAACTAACATAAAAGAGAAGCTTGACTCATTGCTTAACCATGCAANTGTCTCTCCCTCATGTTTCAAAAACTCAGGAAGCAGAAAGTAGAACAACCAGTGAAGTAAACAAGATGGAGAAAAACTAACATAAAAGAGAAGCTTGACTCATTGCTTAACCATGCAAAACTAAAATGTCTTCAAATAAAGCAACTTGTGTTCCTAAGCAACGGTGTTTTCCCTTAATAGTAATGTTATTACTGAAAATCTTACAGATATGAAAAAGAAGAGTTGAAACACAAGAATAAGTTGGGAAAAAGAAGGAAATCAGTAAAAAAAGGGTCTCGGCTTATCTTAGAAAGCTTATATTAGAAAAATCATGTCTGGTAGAGCATTCCCAGTCATTCTGATAGGCTCCTACCATCTTTTCAAGTTAAATTTTGTGCTAAGGAAACTTAAATAGAAAGCATATGCACCGCATGTTACCTTCATGAGCAGCCACCTCAGGCAGGTATGTGGCACTTCGCCTTGTATTATGGTCAGGATCAGTAAACTCAATAATTATACCATGCTTTCCAATCTACAAGAAGGCACAAAATTCTTGAGGAAAAAAATTATGTATGACTTTGACAAACGAGTACGTAGGTAAGGTAGGTCAAAGTTAGAAAGCTTTATTTGTTTAAATTATTTACCAACACTACCCAACATAGAATTCTTTTATCGGCCAGTTAGTATCCGATCATCCACTTAAACAATTCACCAATATCTTATGGAATGCTTTATAGTAGGGAAAAACTTATTCGAATAGCTAGGTGGGAAGAAACAAAAAGTTAGTTCGAGACCTGAAACACTTACGTCGAACTGTGTATATGTGTGAGTGCATACAGAGATATATGGGAAAGTGTGACGTTTGGTGATTATGTGTGCAAGTAAAAATATTCAGTCCTGCACAAACATATTTTCTGGCCAATGCATTGGTAAACTAAAATAACTGTTTATGAGATCTTAATGAAATACTAACAGAAGCGAATCCTTGAATTCAGTATTTCTTGCCACCAACACATCAATTAGTAACGCATTTTATTGTTTGAATCAACATGTTCGAGATATGCATAGACCATCGAGTCTTGATTTAAGACTAAAACTAGTTTGGGAACATACCTCCCAGTCAAGGTAATGGAGAGCAGTTTCATAATTAACCAGAATGGAAACTGTACATTCCAAAAAAGGTAACTCTTTGGCCTGAATGGGCGGGAAGCGGCGGTCCCTTAAAGCGCTGCAAAATAGCACAAACACAGANACAGAGGGAGAGATAGCATGAGCACCGCAGGACATAAAAAAGCCAATACTTTGCAAAATCAAAATACTTTGCTCCCATAATACCTTGTTAACGCATAGTCCTTGAAACCATTGATTAAGCAGCGAGCTTCCAATGTTCCAATGCACCCACGTAAACGAGGCTCCCCACCATTAACCACTTTCTTCCAAGTAACAAATAATGGGCTGGAAGTAAATTGTAATTTGGGAAAGATAAGAACATCATATCCAACAGGGTTATGGCTTGTGAGTTATAGCCGTAATTAACATTGCATTTACAACATATAAAAGGCCTTGTCTCAAACTCCAAATTTGGGGAAAAAAAAAATCATAAGTAGAACATTTAATCACCTGCAACGTTACAAATAATGTAACTCATATGCTTACCGCCAATGCAAGTCAAAAATGCAAATGGAGCTTATTTTGTTAGGGCTCCACATAACAGTGTAAGTGTGGCACATGACCACGGAAAAAGAACTAGTGAAATGTCACAAAACACTAATTTCAAAACAGGGTGACACTTCTGAAATTCTTCTCTTTTATCCTCTATATATACAAAAAAAAAGTCTCACTTATAAGATGTAAATGTAAAATCATTGTTGAGTTTGAAACCTCAATAATCATGGTACCACAGGTATATTGGGATATGAGAAATCAAGAAAAGCAAGGCAAATAGCTATGAGAAGAGCAATGAGAAACCAATAAAGACAAATTTCCACAACATAAGCAGTAAAAAAAGACATTCATACATCTTTTAAAAAAAATTAATCTCAAAGGCAATAATGCGCAAAATTTGAAATGTGAATATAAACAAATAAAGCTTAAGCAAGTAAACAGTCTAAGGGTGGCTAGTCGAAAGAACAGTTCAATTCCAAGTACACTGGTATTAGAAATAAGAAAACAAAGCATTAGATATTGGGTTGCCTCTGCTCCACAATCGAATGCAACCATAAATTGTTCTTTTTTCCCATGTAAAATATTTGCACAAGTCACTCGTTGCCCCTGTAAAAAGTGAACCATTTAAACTCAAGGCTTAACACATTACCCTATATTTCCTTTTTTTTTTTTTTAACTACCCTGTATTTCACCAAACCCTTTTGTTCCCTAAAATTTTGCTCTAAAAATTTTTTTCCAACGGAAAAAAAAATCTGCTTTCGTACAAAACCACATCAACCAAATCACCCATATAAGCTAAAAAGGAAAAAAAAAAAAATTTGTCCAGTCTGATCCCGTTACTTGAGCGTGATGAGAGGGGTGGCAGTGACAAACTATGCCCTCACACTCGAAGCCACAACCTTTCCCCTGTTAATCCAGCATTTGCGCGTATAGCTATTTTTCCAACAACCTCGTTGAATTAACCCCAAATTATTAAAAGAAAAAAATTTGGCCGAGAAACTTACTATAAAAAGAAACCCAGAAAGAATAATGATATATAAATCCTATAGCACGAGAGAGAGAGAGAGAGAGAGAAGGCGTACTGTTGACCCTCATCGAAAGCAGGAGGAGGGGTTTGTTCGCTGTTGTAGTGGGCGACCAGTGTGTCGAAGCAATACACCACCATCTCCCTATTTGCCGACACCATTTTTTCTTTTTCTTTCCTAAAAATCTTCAGAGAGAAATGGGGTGCGTGGAGAATTTCAGATACCCAGATCGATGATCAATTGATCTGATTATCAGTTATCCACCAATTATTCTTCTACTCTGATGGAGAGAATAGAGGTTTCGTGTAAGCTACTGCTGAGAGCCTTCTTTTAGGCCCTTTGGCTTATAACTTTCCTTAATGCTCTGAGACTGAGAGACTCCTTTTGATTCCGGGAATTATTGAAGAGTAGCCTAGTTGAACAATCTTTCCCTTCCCTATAATTCCGCTAATAAAATAAAGAAAATTGGGACCTGCAAGTTAGTCTGCATAGTAATTGAATTATAAATAGATTTTATTTAATATTAAACTTTATAATTAATTTAATAATTCTACTTCTGATCAGATCCTTAAATTAGATTATTATAACATTGCTAGTAGGACAATTAAAAATACCCTAATTCCCAATTATTGGTTCTGATCATGATGTGATATTATTCTTAATACTTGGTACTATAGTATAATCTATATTTATACTACTTATAAATATCATCATCTACAAAAAAATTTAATTTTTAATTTTTTCCTAAAGTCAATTATACTAACCTATATACTTTCATTAAATTTTTATTTTTTATTTTTATTTGACTTTTAACTTATTTTGAACTTTTTTGTAAGAATTTTTAAATTCTTTTGAACTTATTTGTTAGTAGTATAATTACATACAATCTTTTATATCTATATGAAGATGTAAAATTTACATGTAGTTACCAAATTGAATAAATGTCGGTCTCTACAAAAAAAAAACATTAATTTTATATTATATCCCTAATTATTATAATAAAATCAATTATACCTATATATATACTTTCATCTAATTTTTATTTTTTTCCCTTATTTAACTTTTAATTTATTTTGAACTCTTTTATAAAAGCTTTTAAATTCTTTTAAATTCATTTATCAGTAGTATAGTTACATACAATCTATATCTATATAAAGAAATAAAGTCTTATACATATTACATTACATATAGTTACTAGATTGAACTTCATTGTCAAATATATATTATATTTTATTTTTTTAGTATGTAATAATATAATAACATTATAAATGATTTAATCAATCTATTTAATAAAATAAAAGTTAATAATCTATATAATAAAGTAGTTAGAAAAATTTGTCTTGAAATTTTTGCGGTTCAAATTGCTTGATGATTATTGACCCGATAGTCCTCATGCCAAAATTTTCTAAGGCTCATATCTCTCCTCTAACTGTCTTCATATCTCATTCTAATTGATATAACTCTTTCCCTCCCTAATTGGACTTTTATTTTTTTTTAAATTCTAAGACTTTCATCTCTTAGATAACTCTCTTGCTCTATCTCATACTCTCTGTCCTATCTCTCACACATTTCAACATATACTCTATTATCTCTCATATAACTCCCTCTTAGACGACTCTATATATTTAATAATAATAAAATACATTTAATACCCATTAAAATTATCTATCTCATACTAACTAATATAACTCTCTCTATCTCATACTCTCTCCTCTCTTTCTCTAATTGGACTTTCATTTTTTTTACAACTCTAAAACTTCCGTATCTCATTTAACTCTCTCTATCTCATATTTTCTCTCTTATCTCTCACATTTTAAACACACTCTTTCATCACTCATATAACTCTCTCTTGGATGACTATATATATTTAATAATAACAAAATACATCTAATACTCATTAACGCTCTAATAACAAAGATTACCTCTAACAAATTATAGGTTCATTAACATATGTTATCCTATATGTATTTTATCTATCTATATCTATATGATCTTAATTGGATTTTCGTTCTTTTTATATTTCTTTCTCCTATCTCTTACACATTTTAAATACACACTCTCATCTCTCATATAACTTTATTTCTCTATCAACCTCATACTCACACTCTCTCTCTCTATCCTAAACGCTTATAATAATAAAGTAATAGTAGTTGAAGAGTTTGGTTTGAACAACTATATACATCTAATAACAACAAAATATATCTAATACCCATTAAAACTCTAATAGCAAGGATTCCCTAACAAACAATTTAAACACACTCTCCCATCTCATATAATTTTCTCTCTTTATCTCATAGTCTCATCTCTCATATGTTGTCTCTCATATAGCTCTCTTCCTATCTATCTCATACTCTCTCTCTCTCTCTATATATATATACCCACCAACACACATGTCAATAACAGCTCTTACAAAAAAAAAAGATATTTTTTAGGTATAATAATTAAATATATAAATTGTGTATATGCTGATATTTTTTTAGGGGTTGTGTTTTTAGAGGAAGTTTTGTCAAATTTTTTTAAAAAAAGTGTTTTCAAATTGATTTTGAATTATGTAACTAAAGAAAATAATAAAAAATAAAGTATTGTTTGAAAATATTTNAAAGAAGAAGATATTTTTTAGGTATAATAATTAAATATATAAATTGTGTATATGCTGATATTTNTATATATATATACCCACCAACACACATGTCAATAACAGCTCTTACAAAAAAAAAAGATATTTTTTAGGTATAATAATTAAATATATAAATTGTGTATATGCTGATATTTTTTTAGGGGTTGTGTTTTTAGAGGAAGTTTTGTCAAATTTTTTTAAAAAAAGTGTTTTCAAATTGATTTTGAATTATGTAACTAAAGAAAATAATAAAAAATAAAGTATTGTTTGAAAATATTTATATTGCATGACCGGTGGTGAAGATTTTTGAGTTATTTAGCGCTTTTAGACACAAATTATTATTAGTTTTATAATATAATTAGATGTGNGTATATGCTGATATTTTTTTAGGGGTTGTGTTTTTAGAGGAAGTTTTGTCAAATTTTTAAAAAAAAGTGTTTTCAAATTGATTTTGAATTGTGTAACTAAAGAAAATAATAAAAAATAAAGTATTGTTTGAAAATATTTATATTGCATGACCGGTGGTGAAGATTTTTGAGTTATTTAGCGCTTTTAGACACAAATTATTATTAGTTTTATAATATAATTAGATGTGCAAATGCCTAGAGGGATCAAAAAGATACTTAAATAAATGAAATATTAGGTTCTCAAAGACTTATAAAATAAATATAATAATTAAATTTAACAATAATTAAAACATAGTAATTATTTGGCACATAATTTATTATTTAATTTAATTACATGTATAATTCATATTTTTTATATAAAAAGATATTATTTAAATTTATTTGTGTAACGTACGTCGTACATTACTAATAATTAAAAATAGGGGACTCAGACAATAGGTACAAAGTCATGCACTTTTAAGATGAGTGATTCACCTTGGATACTTTTAAGGCGAAAAGTCTATAAAATATATAGTTGATACCCTTAACGAAGGATGTTGGTTAAATATTAAAATCATGACACCATTAAATATTTAATCAATAAAAATGACTGAAAGTAAACTGGAATTGTAATTTTATGGTAATATAACAAAAGTCATCTATAACGATTTGAATAATTAAAATTTGGATCTCCTTCTATCGTTGCTGTACATCCGAAAAAAGAATCTCTAAGTCACTGGTATGAGATGGAGACATGCACCAACCCAATGAGGTATTGGAAGAAACGCCACCCCTCCCCATCCACATTTATCAGTGAACTTGTTTATTGGATATTTAGATTAAATTTAAATCTAATCCTCCTCACAGAACACCGCCGCCGCCCCCGCCCCCGCCCCCCGCGGTGGATAAAATAAAAAACAACACCATCAACAACCAAGAAAACCCACCAAACCTCGCCGTACTTCCTCCCCCCTATTTACATTTATACGAGATTTCAGTGTAACTTGCCCATTAGATAGTCGGATTGAAATCGACTTATTTCAAATAGATTTTGTAGTGGTCAAAATCTGATTTACTAACAAACCTAGTAGCGCCCAGGTGATTTCCCACTTCAAATTTCCATTATGAAGACCCTATTTAAATAATCCGATGTCTAAAACCATCCAAAAATGTTTGAAGGTAACAATTGTGTAGGCATACACTTCCAAATTTATAGGAGGAAGATGCATTCAGAGAAGGGGTAGTCCAAACGTACCTTTAGCCATACATTTTTCTGAAAGCAGCAGTACAGTGTTTGTTCCTGTTTTCAGTGAAGTTTTCATCCACTACAAACAGAATTCAAATTTCGGTTTCTATTTCCTTTATGATGTTTACATTAGGCGAATTTGATGCCTTTTCTTTTGTTGGTTGCCAAAATTATAGAAAAATCAAATAAATATTTAAACAAATACCAATTCTTGAACAAGAGTTCAGAATACATCACCCTATCAAAGTCGGAGAGATTATGCTAGTTTTGGGGAAAGCACTCAAATACATGACAAGGTTATACACTTCCAATTGGCATTCCTTCAGTCAGAGTCGTGTCTTCTCTTCTCCTTGTCTTTTTTGTGTTTCCTTTTGTCATCTGAATCACGAGAGTGTCGCTTCTCATGCTTCTTCTCTTCACGCTTCCTTTTCTTGCGGCTACTTTCATCTTCAGACTCCTGTTCATTGTTCCTTGCGGATGAATTAGGCATAGAAACAGTCGTCTTCTCAGGCAACTCCACCGTCAAGCTGGATGACAAAGAACTTGATTCTTCCCAACTGCGGGGTGCCCTGCAGTAATTCCAAGAAAAAAATATTTTACCCGATACAGGAGGAAGGGGAGAAAAAAGAAAAGGGGAAGATGATTAATTGCTAACTGTAATTTTTTCCTTTTCCACTGGAAGAGTCAAACCATGAACCTCCCTTATACCACCAAATCACTCAAACTGAACCATGCTCTTTTTTTCCTCTCTCTTTTTACATGGCTTTTGTCTCCAACCCAGCTAATGGGCTGGCCCCCCATATTCGCCCCACGACACCAACTATATCCAATGGGGCTCAAACACCTGAACNTCTTTTTACATGGCTTTTGTCTCCAACCCAGCTAATGGGCTGGGCCCCCATATTCGCCCCACGACACCAACTATATCCAATGGGGCTCAAACACCTGAACTTCCTTGTGGCGAATGCAGGGTCACACCACTTGGGATATTAAGCCCATAGTGAACTGACTTAATGTCAATAAAAGTCAACTGAGGATAATGATGCAAAAGTTGGGCTAGTCAACGGAGTTTTTATCTATCATTGACCTCATTATCGAGCCACCATTGGGGAGTAATTGTATCATGTCAACTTTTCAAGAATTAAGAAGTGCAACTATAAGCTAATAGAATCCTTTTTGTTTTCTTTTAGTCATACCTTGAAAAACCAAGGCCATCAACCCGAGCTGCTTCAGCATGGCCTGCTCCTAAATCTTCGGCAGTTGAGCTTCTCTTTACAAGTTCTGAAAACTCATGCTTATCTAGTCGATTACCTTGAGGCCGTGTAGCACGTTTGGGAGCTAAGCCTAGAGCCTCCCTCATAGCCTGCTCCTCCTCTTCCTTGATCCTTCGTATCTCTTCTTTCGCAGCCTCCATATCCAAACTCCCGGAATTTTTATTCCTGTTGTACCAATGTAAATCCTTCCCTGTGAAATTTGATAAAAGTACCACTTTAGATTTCTCCTGCAGAAGAGCATCTAAAACATACCAAATACTGAACTAGAAGACAACAAAAAAGTAACTGAGCCATAAGATATATAAAGCCCTATATATTTGATGATGCAACACTATATATAGCTTCAATCCTGGAAACAATTTCAAAATTGGATCACTAGGTCACTGGGAATTAACAATGTCAATAAGGAGATCATTTTTGTTTTAATGAGACCAAGAACATTTTCCGGTTCTGTGCAAAGCTGACCAACAAGATGTAGAAATAGGCTGACCAAGAATTTAAAACCCCTTCACTGTATCATGTATGCCCATAGACATGTAATGTATTATTAATCAGCAAACAGTAGAAGAGGCTTTTTTAGTTTTAGCAGGGTACGATAAGAGAATCCACTTGACTCGACAGTCTCAAGGGCAAACAAATAGAGAAATTCAACGGACACCATTGCCCGGCAAAACACACAATTCTACGCAGTGCACAAGCATCTGCCATCTCAAAAAAAGTGGTGATACTATACTATCCAGAATGAAAAGGAGGGTGATCAAAGTTCAGCTAGATCTGAAAGGACAGGAAAAAAATGTGATGTTTCTTCACCATTTTCTCAACACTGATGAATCCTTAAGTAGGACACAAATCAAGTAGTTCTATATGTCAAAAAACCAAATACAAACAGATCTTGTTAAATAGAATGAACTGTTCCCTTTTGAAAGCATGTTTTCTTGAGATGCATCTGATAATACTGCAGTGAATGCAATTGTTATCAATTACTACCACAAAAACCTTCCATAAAATGGAGTAATCTTGCGCTTTAAGAGAAGTGGATTATACCTACTTATTTTCTCTCTCTTTAAGATGTCAAGGAAGATTGTAATGAGAATTGAAAAAATGATGAGAGATTTCTTGTGGGAAAGAAGTGATAAAGCGAAGAAGGATCATTTGATAAATTGGGAGATTGTTTCAAGAACTAAAGTTAAAGGTGGGATTCAGTGGAAATTTGAAGGCAAGGACTGTAGTCTTAGTTGATAAATGGCTGTGGAGATTTCCAATATGGATTACAAGCCAATGGATGAGAGGCTAAGGGGGTTTGATAAGGGAACTTATTGGTGCCCATGAAAGTTTATTTCTCAGGGGCTTTCAAGGTTCTCTCAATATGTTAAATTCATGGTGGGTAATGGAGAGATAGTTCGTTTTTGGGAGAATGTTTGGGTCCAGACATCTTGTTTGCCATGTATGTTTCCACGTCTTTATCATATATCTCGGTTTCATGGGTCTTTTATTGCTTCGTTTTATCGGTATTCTAATCAATCAATTTCTTGGGACTTGGATTTCTGTAAAAATTTTGATGATACAGATTTTGCAGAATTGGTGCCACTTTTATCCTTGATAAATGAGATCAAGTAGTTTCAAGATTTAAGCGATAAAAGAAAGTGTATTCTTAAGTCTTCTAATGTAAATCATTCTTTGATAAACTGATTGATGATCCTTTACACTTTGTGTTTTCTCCCTCTGTGATGATTTGGAAGGCTAAGGTGCCCATAAAGGTGCAAGTTTATGCATGGACTATACCTCATGGTAGGATAAATACTAAGGATGCGCTTCAAAGAAGACCATTTCTTTGTCTTTCTCCATAGTGGTGTGTGCATGTTCTAGTGAGATTATTGATCATTTATTTTTGAATTGCCCTATTACTTTGTTTTTGTGGTCCAAATTGTTTCAATTAGCTGGCTTGAGTTGGGTGTGATTCCCAGGACGTTTTCGTCTATGTTAGTGGAGGAATTTGAGGGATTAGGAAAGCAGAAGAAATGAGTGACTCTATGGCATTGTGCAATGTTGGCAACTATATGGGTAATATGGTTGGAAAAGAATTCAAGGATCTTTCAGGATAAATGAGAGTGGAATGAAGGTTTATGGAATCGCATTTATTTTTTAGCATCACTATGGGCTTCTGTTCCGAAGGAGTTTGCGGCATCCTGCTTTTTTGTATTTTGGCAAATTGGAGGGCCTCATATGATACATAATTTCTATGAGCTGATAATTGTTTTTTTTTTCCTGTTCATAGACGGATACATTGTCCATATATATTTTTCTATGAGGTATCATTTTTAAATTAATAATTCTTTTTTGTTTTTCAAAAAAAAAAAAAANTTGGGTCCAGACATCTTGTTTGCCATGTATGTTTCCACGTCTTTATCATATATCTCGGTTTCATGGGTCTTTTATTGCTTCGTTTTATCGGTATTCTAATCAATCAATTTCTTGGGACTTGGATTTCTGTAAAAATTTTGATGATACAGATTTTGCAGAATTGGTGCCACTTTTATCCTTGATAAATGAGATCAAGTAGTTTCAAGATTTAAGCGATAAAAGAAAGTGTATTCTTAAGTCTTCGGGGGTCTTCTAATGTAAATCATTCTTTGATAAACTGATTGATGATCCTTTACACTTTGTGTTTTCTCCCTCTGTGATGATTTGGAAGGCTAAGGTGCCCATAAAGGTGCAAGTTTATGCATGGACTATACCTCATGGTAGGATAAATACTAAGGATGCGCTTCAAAGAAGACCATTTCTTTGTCTTTCTCCATAGTGGTGTGTGCATGTTCTAGTGAGATTATTGATCATTTATTTTTGAATTGCCCTATTACTTTGTTTTTGTGGTCCAAATTGTTTCAATTAGCTGGCTTGAGTTGGGTGTGATTCCCAGGACGTTTTCGTCTATGTTAGTGGAGGAATTTGAGGGATTAGGAAAGCAGAAGAAATGAGTGACTCTATGGCATTGTGCAATGTTGGCAACTATATGGGTAATATGGTTGGAAAAGAATTCAAGGATCTTTCAGGATAAATGAGAGTGGAATGAAGGTTTATGGAATCGCATTTATTTTTTAGCATCACTATGGGCTTCTGTTCCGAAGGAGTTTGCGGCATCCTGCTTTTTTGTATTTTGGCAAATTGGAGGGCCTCATATGATACATAATTTCTATGAGCTGATAATTGTTTTTTTTTTCCTGTTCATAGACGGATACATTGTCCATATATATTTTTCTATGAGGTATCATTTTTAAATTAATAATTCTTTTTTGTTTTTCAAAAAAAAAAAAAAAGAGAGACCAAGCCTTGTAGATTATTTTCAAGAGAGAGAAACTTTAATCTGTTTTTATGCTGCTAAATATACAGAAATTTTATTCTTGATCAATGGAGAAAATGAATTGCCCTTGCAAAAGTGAAAAAAACTAAACAAAAATAATGATATTGCCATTGAGATAGCTTCATCTATTTCACGAAGAATGAAGCTAAAAGAGTAATTCAAATCAGAAAGAGGACCACTCAGCAAGTGGGAAAACATTAAAGTGGTTATAAATCCAACATGAAGTAACTAAAACAACAAAAGACAAATAACAACCTATGAAATTCTTAATAAACAAAGAAAAAGAAGATATGACTAATAAGAACCCTACGGATATTAGTGCCCAACATTAAATAGAGGTATGTGACATGACAATTGGAAAATATTATGCAGTACGGCAATTANCTAATAAGAACCCTACGGACATTAGTGCCCAACATTAAATAGAGGTATGTGACATGACAATTGGAAAATATTATGCAGTACGGCAATTAAAAGCCTTGTGCCACAAAAAGTTTTAAGGAATAAAATAATCATCAAACCNCCAATAAGAACCCTACGGATATTAGTGCCCAACATTAAATAGAGGTATGTGACATGACAATTGGAAAATATTATGCATTACTGCAATTAAAAGCCTTGTGCCACAAAAAGTTTTAAGGAATAAAATAATCATCAAACCAAACAAATAAGTTTTCTTTCCATTCAGAGGAAAACCATATATAAAACCATATAATTTCCCTTTTAATTTTTTCCAACATCATTTACACACTGAACTCAATCTCGAAAAGGTTTGTGTCTCTTCCTTACCACCATATTACAAGCACAAGACTATATGTGCAAGCATTCAGCAGCTAGAATCCTTTTTAATCAAGCATTTTGTTGGTCACCACTTTACAGAATTCAGGTGCTTGAAATGTATTTTCCAACAAAAGAGGTGCATGAGAGCCACTGGAAAAACCCACATAGAATAATAAAAGATGCACTCCCCTTAATTGGCTTGCAAAGGCAAAACTAGGAAGATCCTGTCATTGTTAGCATGGCACGGTTGCCCAGATGCAGTCAAACCATTAATTATTAATATTTAATATAGCTTAATAACCTCTGTGGGAATTTATTGAGGAACCGACTTCACTCCACGGTGCACAATAATACATTCACTAACCAATGATTGTAGATTTTTACGAAACGATTTACATTATGATGATCAGAGAGAATATATAAGAGTAACTACGTCTAGATGATCATGGTACACAATGCATGTCAAGGTTATCAAACTGAAGTTCCAAACCATAGAATGTACAAAATTTACAATTACCTGCGACCAAATTGATAATTTCACTTACAGGTTTATACATGCTTGTCATTAATCTAAGGTCACTATCTAACATGGTTCATACAGTCCAAACAAATGGTATAGGACTTGTGACATCTAGATTGTATAATTAATAATTTCAAGAATTTCACCAAGAATTTCATCATGCATAAAAAAGATAAGAATTCATAAAGTATATAACTAGATCACCTCAAAATAGAAAATGCAACAGATTTAACCTTTTTAACTGAGTGTATAGAAGCCTTTATATGGCTCAAGATAAACATAATAAAAATAAGTGACTAGGAGCAGAGAGCCCTTTGCAGTTTGCACATTGTTTTTGTTTAACCAGCCTATCTTCTCTCTATAAGCAAGCTCCCTCCAAGCCACTAAAACTGCTCTTGGTTCTTGTGTATCTTTGTGGATTACGCGGTTGTTGAAAGAGTTGCACAAGAGCTTGCCGAGCAAGTAAAAAGCCTACAAGGGCTTTTCCCTTACTAGTAAAGTGGTAAGGTCGGCTGCTATTCGACGAAGAAAACAGACTTTAGGAATGTGGTTCAGGTAGCTAAGCTGGTTAGAGATTGACAATCCTTGAACTCAGAGGTTCGAATCCACTTATAAGTGCATGCAGGGTCTGAACGATACAAAGCCGAGAGTGAGCCAGATTTGGAACTTCCAGTGAAACAACAATCCATCAAATGTGAGCACTCCTGCCCTATATGGCTTTTTGGCATCACCATTTGTTGGAGGCAGATTTTAATTACGAAGTACTAGAACTCGTGATACCAGTGATTAAAATCTCATATTGCCTCGTGCACCTGCTTAAGGCCTTTGGTTGGCAATATTAGGTCATTATCCAGCCTATTTCTTTATCGTGTTATACTTGATTAAAAATCTACAAGAAACCCCATACCTTGTGGACTGAGGCTGTAGTAATGACTCATAGTTTCTCTTTTCCCAGTAGTTGGGTTTATGTGTACTAATGTGCAACTAACTACACCATTATGTAAGCATAAAAAGTCTAAGGTGTCAAAGCTGAAATGATCTGCATAAGCTTCTATCCCGAGCAAGGCCGGTTGAGGTTAGTTTGATTCAACCCCTACCCCAAATCTCGATCTTCTCTCCAATATCCATCCAACCTAGCTCCTATTCAGAGCTCACAAATTTGTGCCAAACTCATTTTCTACATGACAAACACCAAATTGTCCACTCATATGTTATGAAACAAAGATGAAGTACTCAAATGCCATAATGTAATTGTCACATCAAGTCATAAACAATTAATTTTCTCTAAGATCCAAGCAATCATGCACCAGTCACTTGTATCTCCCTATTATGTGGTTATAAATGATCAATGATTCCTAATGACAGTTACCATACACATCCACTCATGCCACAAATTTCCAATATTTTCACATGGTAAAGCCGTAAAGGTATCAAAAAACTGATACGAAATCAANACCAATGATTCCTAATGACAGTTACCATACACATCCACTCATGCCATAAATTCCCAATATTTTCACATGGTAAAGCCGTAAAGGTATCAAAAAACTGATACGAAATCAACACTCCAAACCATACATTGTTTCAATATCCTGAATAAACATGTCGAGGCTGGGACATACATTCACAAAAAATTTCATTTGCATACATAAGATAATGAATCCTAAATTAACAACATACAGTATTTGGAGTTAATGTCCTCCCAGCATCAAATAGGTAATAAACCCAAAATTTTTAAATAAGATGGCTCGATTATGAGTAAGAAGTCATGGATACAGCAAATGGCATGGGAGATCATTATCTAAATCTTCATTCAAGCGATCTCAAAACCAAGGGCTGTAAACTTCACATCAGCATGGATTATCAAATAAAACATGTCATTTGTCTCAGTTTTAGAATTCAGCAGAGGAATTTCAAAAATTATAAAAGATAGCATCAAAAGCTGAGCTATATCAATATCAATATAAAAATACCAAAAGAAGAGCCTGAAGCACCCCAGGCTACCATCTCATCAAAGAACTCTCATATTCGGTCAACATTAACATAAAAATAATTTTAGCATTGGTTAAATTTCTCAATCACAAGCAATATTTGACTTACTAAATCCACCAACGCTCAATTAGAAGGATTGCCCACAAGCCCGAGCCATATTTGCTTACAATAACTAAATTAGTACCAACAAGCAAGCAGTGGTTAAATATAACCTAATGGCTGCAACACACAAACTTAAGCAAGATAACTCGAACTCAGCAAGTGATATCAGCTAAACCAATAAAAAGGCCATATGTCTTCATGTTCACATAAAAATGATATTTTAGGATGTGTAAATTATAAAGAGAGGAATGACAAGATGATACCTTTCTGCCATCTTCCCACAGGTGCCTTGATACTGTGACCTAGATAGTTTTCTCGATGTTTATCAACCTTCACATCGTCCCAGGTAAATTCTACATATCATAAGCAGATAGCATATCAAATAATTCATGTCAAAAAAATAATGTGTACCCATGAATAAGGAAGAACCAGAAAACATGTACTACGGTGAGCAACAGGAAATCAAATGCAAATGAAGAATATGCAGTAGCACCACGGCTAACAAACTCTGTACAGGACTAAAAGTCTAAAACCATATGCTATTAGTCAAGAACATCTGCCAACTTCAAGATCATATTGTGTCATGAATCTGATACTGTTACTGTTTTCATTTGAGAAAAGCTGTTCCATATGCTAAAGAGAATTCACACAATGCAACACCCGATGAACATGTTTGTGAATGCTAAAGAATCAATCTAGATATTGAAACATTTCCATAAAAAAGTATTTTATCGCCCTCTTTTGTGCAAAAAATCCAACCTAGCAGCTGCCAAAACCATAAAGTAGCTTTTCATACAGGTGGCAATATATTGCTTGTATATACATCAAACACGAGAATTTGATATTTCTGAAAAAATTAAATAAGACACAAACAACACCTTCAGGAGGTTGACATACCTAGACTTTCCCAAAAATATATCTTCTCATGGAAACAAACTACAAACATTTGGTATTTAACTTCTGTTTCACATATAATGTGAAGAACACGTTAACGTAATTATCCAAAGAAAGGCAATTATTACCATACCCAGTCTTCCAAAATTTAATTTCAATTACCCTTTCAATTTTAAAGCTTCTATCACAATTATGAGTTCAGTCTGCAAAATTCCAGTTAGTAGAAGAATGTTTTGCCATTACTCTAATATATCCACGCATTAACTGTCATTGAAGAAGAACCTAAAAAAGAAAAAGCACATTTTATTCCAGAATCATCACCATAATCTTTACATCACCATATCAGTCTTAATTTTAATCATCATTACAATTAGTGGAGGATAGCTAAAAATTGGAAATCTTCTATCGTTACATCAACAACTATATATAGATGCTACCAACTGGCAAAAAAAACTCAAATTATGTTGTTGATTTTTTGTCCTCGGTTTGTCCTTGTAGGTATGTTTTTTTATGTGTAAGAGACAAAACTTTTTATTAAATAATAAAATGTAATACAAAGTAGTGGAAAAGAAATCCACCCTATAAAGAAAAACAACGGCAGACGATACAACAAAAAAGATACAACTTTATGGATCTAATTAAGTGCTCATCTAACTACATGTTGCGGTCCAATCAAGTTTAAGAGCAAAAAAAAGGCACATACTTGAAATCTTTCGCAGTCGACGCCCAAAGGGAAGCCAAATATTTTTTCTCTTTCCCATAGCTACTCTGCGTATTCCTAAGTATCTTTAAAGATTCTCCTATTCTTTTCCAACCACAATACCCAAAAAACTGTCATAAGATATGCATCACATAGCCCTTGCAGATAAGTCAAATCATCCATGGTATCAATCATACTCGCTTTGTCACAATACTTACTTAGGGCTAAAGGGTCACGCATTGACCAAGTATCCTACAAAGAGACTCCCTTGAGCCATGAACTCATAAACAACATGGAATCTAATATATCTCCTCTTTGACAAAAAGCAAAAGATGATGCTACCGTTCCAAAGAAACAAGCTGCTCAGACGAAGAGATACTTATTGAACTCTGAACATATTAGATTGTCATACCACTTGTATGCAGAACCGTCAAGGGAAANATCAAAAGATGATGCTACCGTTCCAAAGAAACAAGCTGCTCAGACGAAGAGATACTTATCGAACTCTGAACATATTAGATTGTCATACCACTTGTATGCAGAACCGTCAAGGGAAAAGGAAAATTGTCTCAATAGCAAAGACCCATTTGTAGTAGTGTCCATGCAAGCGAGTATGTAGTAAAATACAGGAAGAGAACAAGGACATCTCTGAAAAGGGGTAGGCAAAGAATTTCTCCTTTGTAGTGGAGCTCAACACTTAGAAGTTCATAAGTCAAGCACTTTCTCTTGAGGAACTACTCTTAGCCTTGGTTGCTACTATTTGTTTGTGTTGGAATAGAAATTAGGCAATTCAAAGTATAAAAGAAGCCAGTTTGATCTTGATCCTTGCGGTAGACTCTCAAATTCAGTGGAGAAAGAACATAAGTGCCTTCCAATACTAATTTTTGAAGTTCTTTGACCCAGTCTTGTTCCATCTTTATTCCATTTCATATATGGCTGAGGATCTGCATAGCCCTCGATTTGTGTGTTAGTGGCCTACAAACATGTACATCACGAACAAACAACCAAAATACATAGATTTGCTCCAACTGTGGTGTCAGTGCCACAGATCACGAACAAATAATCAATATTAGAGACACTCTTAAGAATAAAGTTCAATCCTAATATTTCCCCTCATCTACTGCTTTCAAACATGTACATCACCAACAAACAACCAGCATGTACAGACTCATTCCAATTGTGGTGCTAATGCTACAGATCCCGAACAAATAACCAACATTAGAGAAATCCTCAGAAAGAAGTTTACTCCAGAGTCCTAATATCTCCCCTCATTGACAACTTTCTTCTTCCTTCAATACTTATACATTTTATGTAGTGATTCATTTCTTTCTAAATCAACAAGTTAGCAACTCCTAAATTTTGCAAGCCAATAATTCCACTAAATTAACAATAAATTTTGTAACACAGATCTAGTAATTGTACTTTAAGAGTAGCTTCAAGGAAACCAAGAAAAGGAGTAGCAATTTGAGGAAAGCATGGTACAACAAAGCCATGTATCTCATCATCAACCTCCACCTCTAAAAAAAGGTGCATGATTTCTATTAGGTAAATCACCAGCCCAATTTAAAAGGAGAAAAAGGAAAAGAAGAAACTTCAAGTACACCAAACTTTAAATACTTGGAGACAAAGACTCACAAAGAGAAACAATTCTCCATATCTTAATCTAGCCTAATGTTTTCCGGGCGTTAAGAGACTAGGAGTTCATAGGACATAGCCAACTTAATGCAGATATTATTTTCACTTATTCCCCTACATTGTATAATCACTATCTGACATGCTTTCTAACGTTTTCATTACATGCATGTTCCCTTTCATTAGCTTTGTGCTTTCTTCACCACAAAAAAAATCATTTTAGCCTTAGAAAGACAAATAATAGTTTTAAAAAATTGCACCTCCTGAAATTGACTCAATAACCTTGAGATTGAGAGTTCAAACTTGAGGGTAGCTTTTTGTAAAAATAATATCAAATGTTAAGTATGTACCCATATTACCCTATTGGAAGCCAATAATGGAGACTTAAATGTTTGTTATGGTCAGAGGACAAGTCTGAATGCAACGACAAGGTTGTAGACTTGGGCGTCACAAATTCGAGTCACGGTAGTAGCCTCTATATATATTGGGGTACAACTGCATGCATCCGACATTTTTCAAATCAAGTAGTGATGACATCTCGTTCGCTGGTATGTCTTTCTTTACCATCTTGGGATGAGGTTCCATGAGTGGGGCAAGATCAAGAGAAGTTGGGTATTACAAAAAATGAGTGGCAGGAGTGCAAAAAAAAAATAGAGAATGCAGGAGCACTTATTACCAACTTTGTTGCCTAAGAAGTAATGGTCACTCCAATAGTAGTCTCTATTGGTGCTATTGTGTCAATGATGCCAGTTGTGGAGGCTGTATTGATACAATAGGAAACCCTAATGCAAAGTCTATATTAACAGATGTCAGAAAAAGAAGACAACACCTGGCAAGGAGTTTGAAATAGATGAGGAGGACTAATCACCTACTAAGAGCGATTTAGCCTGAGATGAGTTGGCCATCAGATGTTTGAAGGTTGTGAGTTAGACCTATATCACCTCGGTCTACACATTGACCAAACTTACTCTATCACTCCATGATGGGTTAATCGTTGAATAAATATTAGGCAAGTATAGAGATATCACTAGGGGAGCATACCAAAGAATAGGGCTTATAAGTTCTCATTGTGCTGTTAGTGGCTTATATTGTGCATCCACTTCACAACCATACCCTAGCCACCTTATGTTTCGATAAATTGCAAGTCATATAGAAATGGACAAACTGCTAAGGGAATAAGGCATTCATGGGCAGTGATTACAACAAAGAGTTAAAATAGCCTCTGCAACTTCCAAATCCAAACACCAGGTTTACTTAACAGAGTTGGATACGTTCCAAAAATAAATGGAGGTTGCAAAGTACTGTCTGATGAAAATGGAACTGCAACAATTGGTTTGGAAAAAGGGGACAGACACTTGTGATGTGCATAGGATATTGGACATGATACTTGATTTTGTCTAATCTTCCTTTTGTTCTCTAACTACTTATATTCCTCCTTCCTATGGTTGTAACGACGTTGTAATGATAACGGCAAGGATCAAAATGTCGTGTCGACACGTCCGAAACGTTTCGGAATTTCAACACTCCGAAACGAAACAGTAGTTGAATNGTACAAACACAAAATAACGAAATAGTAATGAAACCAAGAGTATGATTTTTTTTTTTGGAATTCACTCCATAAAAACTCAATATAAACGGGCATCAAATAAATATATTTTGTGGTTGGTATGGATTGATGAAAAGCAACCAATAATAGCCACTCTTACTTGAATTTTGTGTAAAGTGCATAACACCTAATCTTCCATCCGATATAGAACTTCAAACCATCCTTCAACTACAGGCTCTAGACTCTACACAAAAGTAGTTAAATTTTGGACTTCAAATATTCAGCAATATTTCAAAAAACAAGAATGTTTAAAGATGGGACTAAATTTTGTTTTCATTTACAAAACTCAAATACTCTTATCCTCAACTTCAGGTATGTTTCGTTTCCAAATCTACAACCCTCTCTCCCCCTTAATCGCTTCTTGCGCTTCTTTTAAACAAGATTTGGTATTTGGACACCATGCTTCTTCTACTACTACATTTTTTTTTCTTAACTTTTTTAGAAAAAACGAAGATAGGTGAAGAATGAGATACATAACAGGCTGTTACGGTGTTACAGCGCCGAAACAAAGCTGTAACACCTGTTACGGGTGAAAACATTTCTAACTACTAAATCGAAATGTAACAATATCAAAGGCTACCAATAGAGTTACATAACGGCTGGCCTAGTAACTGTCGATTTTTAAAACTATGCTCCTTCACCGCCCCCCACCAACCAACACAATGTGTGTGTGTGCAACTAGTCCCAGTACACTCATAGATGCCATTGTAGTTAATGTGTGGTGCCTTTTTATGAGTTTTATTACATTCGTGATTCATCTTATCGAGGCAATTTCAAATATAGATGACGCTGATGTTTCTATATGGCAAAGACTTGAATTATTGGAGAATTTGTTAAATTATTTAGGCTAGGATTTGAAGGTAAATAAATGTAAGATCTTGCTTGGACTAGTAAGCACTGTTAACCTCTGTACATGGATGGGGTCAGGGTGTATGCACCCATCTGGGATCACACTTTTGAAATAAGTTGTGACGGAAGCTTCTTCAATGTGCAACTTCCATTCCACTGGGACATGTTCAATTCCAGAAGTGACAGGAGAATGTAGCATTTAAAAGCAGGTCACTAGTTCACTATCTCAAAGAGGAAGGAAAATTGCAATGTAGGCGGGGGTTTCCGAGGAATACAAATAGACTTTGGTTTTTTTTCAGATTTGGCGAGCATCTAGAATAACTAGTGAATTACAATTTTATTGTGCCAATTGGTGCATTGGTCTTTGCAGCGTTAATGTTTTTTGCTGGTTGGTTTCATTATCATAAAACTGCTCCAAAATTGACTTGGTTTTCAAGATGTAGAATCTATGTTGAATCACCATTTCATTTTAAACGGACTTGAAATACTATAAGAGGACATCCCAATTTCCAGCAATGTCCTCAAATTTGAAATATTCAATACATTCTTTTTTTTAATATATAGGATATGCATTTGTAGGGAGACCCTACATCTGGGAAAAAAAGTGAATTGGATATTCCAAATTTGACATGAGCTCCCTACTTTTTTGGATTATGAAAATTGGCCATGCACCACTTATCATACTCAATTGAAAAAAAAATCAACTTACAGTCCACGAAGACAAAGTATAAGATCCAAGTATACAGAAAATAATTATAGCTAACTATTCCAAGACACAGATCACGTAATCTTTACAAACGATATCCAACAGATTTATGCTGTGATGGCAACATGGATTTGAGCAAAACTTAGCTCAATATTTGAACTAGTTACTCCCCCAATCAGATTTTGAAGAGCTGGATCCACGCTGCCAAACACCTTACCTCAATCGAAAATATTCAATTCACAAATAAATATGTATTTAAACCTTTGCAGCATATACAAAAGGCTCAATTGAAATCAAGAAAAAACCACAGAAATAGTTTATTTATATGGGTTAATATATAAGTATGTTTGTATCGTACATGTGTGCATTAGAAACCCTAAAAATATGAGAGAGAGAGAGAGAGAGAGAGAGAGAGAGAGAGAGAGGGGCGAGAGAGAGAACTTACGATCTCGACCACCACGAACGCCACCTCTAGAGGGATGATACATTTTCTGACTCCAAGCTAGATAGCTTCAACTTTTTCTGGTAATCTGCGACTAGATGGGATGAACTCGAAAGTTTATGATGGGCATAGACGTATAGTCGTGGATGGAAAAAAACGATGAGAGTCGCTTTGCAGAAAGGCCCCTAAACTTCTAATAATTTATTTTGGACTTCATTTTTTTTTAAACCCTTTTTGTTTTTGATGCATCGCTCTACTTTAAAGCCAAACCATGATCAGGATCAGGATATCCCGAGTTTTTTATTCGTCTATCATTTTTTTTTTGATTTTTTTGTCAAATTATAATAATTTTATTGAAATATAATTCTATAAAAAATTAAAAACAATTTATATCAATATATCCCTAGGTAGGGCTGTCAATTTTCGACACGACACGTTAACACGACAAGAACCGAACACGAAATAAATGGGTTGAATACGAAATTAAATGGGTCAATGGATAAAAACGGGTCAACACGTATAAACACGAAAAAAAAATAAGTTGAGTTTATGTCGAAATCATATCAACTCGATTTTGACCTGATGAACCCGTATATTTTAAACAGGTTAATATAATTTGACCCGAACCTGACCTATCCATTTCTTACCCGTTTAACCCATTTATCCAAATATATAAAAGCAACAAAAAAAAAACTTAACCCTAACCCACTCCTACTTTTCCCCTTTTTCACTCTCAGCCACCGTTAGTCGCTTTGTCCGGAGGAGTAGAGGAGAACTCACTATTCAAGCCATTGTTGTTCTTGTCGTTCATGCCTTCACCGTTGCTCAACCAAAAAGGTTTGTCCCTCTCTCTCTCTATGTCGTTGTGTTATCTCTTTCTCTCTGCACGCTGCGACTCAATCAAAATGTAAACACAGTCAGATTCGGATCACAACACACAACACTCATACATTCCCTTGGCTATGTAGTATTTTCCCTTAACTCATTTTTCTCTACTTAACGTTACAAGTTGTGTTGGAAGTTTGTGTAATTTTTTTTGTATTTTAACCAAAAATGTACTACTTTGTATGTGTGTCATATATTTTGCTTACATATATTTTTTTTTTTTTGGCATTTGTGTTGGGAACAGATGAATTCACTTCCATTGAATGATGAACACATTGATGGACCTATCCCTGTTGCTGATGATGTTGCCATGGCTGAAACAAATCATGCTTCTGATATTCAAGATAGGCTAGAACTGGATGGTGTTGATAAACCAACAAATAAACGTTAACGAAGGTTCACCTCAAAAGTATGGAGAAACTATATTTTTCTTAAAGAACAAAGTCCAGAAGGATTGCTGAGATGTGAATGTAAGAAATGTAAGCAAGTTTATAATGTTGATAGTAAGCACGACACTGAGAATTTCAAGCGACACACTGCAACTTGTTTGAAGCGAACCACCTATGATATTGGTCAACTACTTGTAACCCATTCCAATGGTGCTTTGGGATCTAGGTCTTTTAAATTTGATGCAAGGAAGTTTAAAAAGTTATTGATTTGTGCAATTGTTAGACATGAACTTCCATTTCAATTTGTTGAGTATGGTGGCATTATAAGTCTTTTCACCTACTTATGCCCCCAAGTCATACAAATTTCTAGGAATACTGCTAGGGTGGAAGTTATTAAAATGTATGCTACAGTGAAAAGGAGGATTTCTCAGGAACTGCAAGACTTGCCTGGTAGGATTTGTTTGACTTCTAACTTATGGACTTCTATTGTTAATGATGGTTACTTGAGTCTCACTACACACTACATTGATAAAGATTGGGTGTTGAAAAAGAAAATTCTGAATTTCTCTTACATGTCTCCTCCCCATACTGGAGTTGCTTTGTGTGGGAAGATTTATAGTTTGTTAAATAGTTGGGGTATTGTGAAAAAACTATTTTCACTTAGTTTAGATAACGCAGCTGCAAATGATGTGTTGGTTGATTTGCTTAAAAATCAACTTAATCTGCAAGATGCATTGTTGTGTGATGATAGTTAATTTTATATCTGTTGTTGTGCTCATATTTTGAGTTTGATAGTTCAAGAAGGTTTGAAGGGAATAGGTGAAGTTGTTGAAAAGATCCGAGAATGTGTGAAATATGTAAAGGGATCTCAAGTTAGGAAAAAAAAGTTCTTGGAATGTGTTGCACAAACATATTTGGATAGTAAGAGAACTTTGAGGCAAGATGTTCCAACTAGGTGGAATTCAACCTATCTCATGCTTGCAAGTGTCATTTACTATCGTCGTGCATTTTGTCATTTGCAGCNTCAAGTTAGGAAAAAAAAGTTCTTGGAATGTGTTGCACAAACATATTTGGATAGTAAGAGAACTTTGAGGCAAGATGTTCCAACTAGGTGGAATTCAACCTATCTCATGCTTGCAAGTGTCATTTACTATCGTCGTGCATTTTGTCATTTGCAGCTAAGTGATTCTAATTTTAGACATTGTCCAACTCAAGAAGAATAGGATAGAGTGCAAAACATTTGTAGGTTCTTAGAATCTTTCTATGATACTACTTGTGTTTTTTCTGATTCCAAGTATCCTACCTCAAATTTATACTTTCCAGAAATTTTCTTGATTCAACTTAATTTAAGTGAAGAGATGAAAAANTGATTCTAATTTTAGACATTGTCCAACTCAAGAAGAATGGGATAGAGTGCAAAACATTTGTAGGTTCTTAGAATCTTTCTATGATACTACTTGTGTTTTTTCTGATTCCAAGTATCCTACCTCAAATTTATACTTTCCAGAAATTTTCTTGATTCAACTTAATTTAAGTGAAGAGATGAAAAATTCGAATGTTTTCATGAGGAGGATGGCACATCAGATGTTTGGGAAATTTGATAAGTATTGGTCAGAGTATATTAGTATAGTTCTTGTTTTAATTTTTGGATTGAAACTTAAATGCATTTTAGTTGAATAGGTTAAATAGGTGCAAGATCAGATTTGAGGTATTTGAGATGTAGTAGCATCAGAGATGCAGCCCAACTGAAGGTTTTACAGCTATTAAAATTCTAATGCATGATTTTACATGTAAATTTCTAAAAGCAGAAACAAGCAATGCAGTTGAAGTAGACATCAGTTAAAGTAGGCAGTGCAGACAGCAGTTAAGAAGCAAGCAATGCAGTTGAGAAGCAGTTGATTTTTTAGCATTAGTTTTGTGACACTGATTTTCATCATTGTCAACCTATTTTTTTAACGGCTATAACTTCTTGTACATCCATGATGACAAGGTTGCATGCCAAATGATTTTGGACAAAATGGGATTAAAAGGTTATCAGGTAACATTTGATTATCAGAATTTTTCCCTTAATATTTAAGAACTTCCATTGTTTTGGTTTTTAGAAATTGCAATTGAGAAGCATCCAGCTAAAGCAGAGCAGCTGAGTAGCAGTCCAACTGAAGCAAAGCAGTTGAGAAGCAATCCAGTTGAAGCAGAGCAGCTGAGAAGCAGTCCAGCTAAGCAGAAATCGCATACAACAGCTGTGAAGTGTCTAGCTGAAGTAGAAAAACAACTGATTTTTTACTTGATTAAATTTGTGTTTTAGATTTTTGCCTTCTGATTTGGAGGGTGCTGTGCGACAGTCAAGTGAAGCAAATGTTGGATTAACGTTTCGTCAGGAGGATATAAATTGAAATCAATTACTACCACTCTCCCTCTTTTTCTCTCTCTCTGCCCTGGTTTGTGTTTATCAATATTTCACCATTTTGTTGATAATTTTGTCTTATTTCTTCTTATCATATTTCATATTCTCTTAAGAGATGCACACACACATGGACATGACGAGGCATATTCATTTAATCTTTGTCAATGAGTAATAAGTTCTACTGGCTTATGAAAAGTTTCATACTATGAACTCGTGTTTTGAGTGACCAAGATTGACTGGATTAACATGTTCTTTTCTTTAGGAATGCTAGTGAACTTGCTCTTAAGCTGCTTGATTTATATAAGTTTTTTCTTACTTTTACCTTGAGGTTAACGTTGAACAATTCATCTTTTTCTACATGTAACATATCTGAGTCAATTTGTCTTCTTGTGGGCAATTCATGCATCATTATTTAATGATAAGGGCTGAATGGTTGGGATGGGATTTGTAAAACAGCTAATGTTGTGCTATTTGTTGGCATGGGATTGAAACTATTTTACTGAGGGTGCTGACTTCTGGTTCTGGACTTGATTTGCAAGGTTTAGGCCTTAAGCTGTTGGTGGGCAATGCAACTGGTTTTTCAACTGTTGCAGTCGGTGTAGGGCTGCTGACTTCTTGTTGTTATGCTCTATCAGTTACTGTTATTGGTGTGCTGATCTGACTAGAGGGCAGTCTGGGCTATTTTCCGGCTAATTCAGCATTTGTAGTAGATGGGCAGTGGATCAGGCAAGGCAGATGCTGAGCTGCAGAGGAAAGAATAGTTGTTGTACAGGGTCTTTTTCTCTTGTACAGTTGACTGTTTTGGTTGTTAAACTGGTACTGTTTTGCTAAAATAGTTCCAATTTTTTTTGCTTCTTCTAATTGTTTGGATTTTATGAAATAAAATTACAACCGTGTTTGCCTTTAAAAAAAAATAAAAAATGGGCTGCAGTAGCTTGTAGCCTGCTTGAAGTTTCATCTGAAGAAAGAGTGAGAGGAGAACTCTAATATGTGGGTTAAATTGTGCAGGCATTGAAAGCTTGTAGCCTGCTTGTAGCTTCCTGCTGGACTTGTTGGAGCTTGAATGATTTTTTTTTCTTCATGTTTTGAAGGATTAAAGCCATTTAATTGGACATGGATGTTAGGAAATGGTTTTCTTTTGCTTCTTGTAATTCTTTGAATTTTATTTAATAAAATCTTTTGATTTTTTTTAAAGGTGTTAAACAAATAGAATTTAATTTGTGGGTTAAACAGGTTAAAATATCGAGTAATGTGTTGACTCAAAAATGACCTGTTTATTAAACGTGTCAAACATGTCAGGTTCGAATAACACGTTTAATAGCCAGGACAGGTTAGTGTTTACACAGTCGACACGATTATTAAACATGTCAAGTTAGTGTTTAGGAATTTTTAACACAAACACGAAACAAACCCGACACGAAATGACTCAACCCGATACGTTTGACACCCTTAGGGGCTATACATAGTAGATTGGACAAAAATTATAACAAATGTCATTGCAAAAACTAGGTCTTGTTTGGTTTGTGTCTCAAAAAATAGTATCTAAATATTATTTTTGGAAAGAATTTTAAAAAATTATTTTTGGTGTTTTTTGTGTCGCAGAACTTATTTGGTTATATAATTCCCAAAATAATTTTACGAAATAAAAAATAATAAAACTTGTTTGGACAATGTCTGAAAAAATAATAAAAATTAAAAACAGAAATATGATGATAGTAGAAGTGTAGTGTGGTGGTGGTGGTGTTTTATAAATTCTAGAAATTATATTTCTAAAAATACACAAAACAATTCTAAATTGTTCTCTAATAAATCTACCCAATTTTTGTTCCTAGTTTTCAAAAAATAAAAACAAAAAATAACTTGCCAAATAGTTTTCTCCCAGAAAATGTTTTTGAAAATCAATGGTCATATTTTACTTTCTTTTAAATTTGGATTTCTCTTTCTTTAAATTTGAATTTCTCCATTTGAGAGGGCTATACCAAATCAAGTTTTTAACCTTTTTTTTTAACTCAAATTTGGGTAAAAATTTAAGTTTATATTAGAAATGGTCTAAAATTAGAACCGTTTCAACCAATGCGACGAAATTAACTTGATATTTTTTTAACTATTTTTTTTAATCCGACATTATTACTGGGAGGGTGGCAAAGTTCGAACTAAAAATAGATAAAAAGTTTGATTTAATATAGACCTCTTCAATGAATAAATTTATTTGTATACTCAAGCTTCTCGCCACTAGTGTGAAGGTATTCAATTTATTCAATCAATCATTGTTTTTTAAACATAAAATAGCATAAAGTATAGACAAAACCACTTCATGTAATACATAATTTCAATTTCTCATTTTCCCTACGATTTTCACCCAACCAAAACAGAATAAGAATCAAATTCATAAACTTAGTATCTAATTAAAAAATTAAATAAATTTTTTAATATAAATTTATTCTCTCTTCTTATATTTTATCAACAATAAAACAAAGTAAAAGTTTCCCCAACAAAATATAGTACCTATTGAATTATTTTGGTGTAGCAGAATTCTTCATTTTCTTCATTACATAAATGAAAATCTTTTCAAGGTATATGGTCTTGAGCCTATTAGCCTTCTATATCCCATTTTTTTGCACAAGAACTATTCTAGCTGATAGTTTTGACTAAATGATGATGAAAAATGCTATTTAGACTTAAAATGTGTACTTAAAAATTACAACCATTAGAACCCACAGCGAAATTAATGATTGGGATTATCAAATACACTTTTTAAGTTCACTTTTTAAGTCCATGTAACATTGCTCAAATGATAAAATAGAAGATTGTCCCTATGTCTCTAGTTTTTCTAAGTGAGGTGATTTAGTGGGGATACAAAAAGGTAAGAGAATGTTAATATGTCATAAATCTATATCTATATCTATACTACTAATAAAAGTACACTATTAAGAAAAAAAAATTATTGACTACTTTAACCCTAAAACAATATATAAAGACAATACTAGCCTTATTTAATTTAAAACTCATATTAATAAGACTAAATTGGTGTTAAACTTTTAATTGGATAACTTGACTCTCACAATACTAACATTATTAATATGGAATTTATATTAATAAAACTTCATTAATATTACACATATTCGAGTCTTTCATATTCTTTCTTTTAAAAGATAAAAATGAATTGTTAAACTAATTAAATTTACTATTATTTATTTCTATCTATTTTCATTAATTGATGATAAGTATCTGAATTTTCAAATGAATTTGCATAAATGCACTAGAGTCTTATTTAATATAAGATTTATTTCAATATAATTTGGATAATATTATCAAACCCTTACTTTTCATTTTCTTCTCTTTTATATTTTAGTTTTAATAAATCCTCTTTAGTTATGTTTATTGGTAATACTAGAAGCCATTTTATTTGTATAGATTAGCAATGCTACGAATATGTTCAATATTACATTAAATTATTTACCACAACTTAACTTTTTAAATTTGTTCAACCAATTGTTTATAATTGAATGACCACCATAACTTAAAATAGTTCACTTCCGTATTTTTCATAATTTAATAAGAGTTTGTGATACTTTTTAGTTATATATACCCACATACTATAAAATATATTTATATCATTACTATGATGTTGCAAATAAAATTAATCTAAATAATTAATTTCATGTGAAAGGTTATAAACTTTAATGGTAGATATTTACAAGAAGGTAATGCATCAAACTTAAGAGCAAATAAAACAATAAAAACTAATATTCATTCGTTCTGCAAATTTGTAGTGTTATGTCCATAACAAATTACACAAATTATATAATAGAAATATTCAAAAGGTTAGATTTATAAATAGGTATTTGCTATTATATTTATTTAATTATTTCAAAAAACAAAATCATAACTTAAAAAGTCCACATGCAAAGCATGTGCGCACGATCTAGTTACTAATAAAAGGAAGTTAAGTGAAAAACTTTTGATTGACTATAATATCCTTCATAAAACAAATAATTCCTTTTTACAATTTTTTTTTATCTTCTCCAATTAATTACATACTCCTCTCCTATCATTTTATCTCCTTAAATTAGTTATGTACATATACTTAATATTCACGTATTCATTTCAACTTTAATTATTGATTTTAGCTCTAAGTGCACTACCACCTTTTTGTTTTCCCACATAGTGGACTCCCTAATTTTTGGTCTTCTAATTCTAAACCTATGAATTTATTTAAGGTTTTAATGTTTTTAAGTCAATAGTTTTTTGTGGCTACAAGAAAATTTGAAAATGTTCTCCTAATTTGATATTTGGGTTTTATGGACATGAAAAAATCAAGAGTTTATGGTAACTACAAAAAGATTTTAAAACTTTTTCCATCTTTTTTACTAGATTTCAAGAATTGTTATAAAAATGTTCTTACTTGATGTGAAATTATCCTCTTTATATCGTAAAAATCAATTTTTAAGCAATTACCTTTGTCCTTATTTATATGTGTGAGGGCTTACAATTTTTCCAAAAATAAAAAGAGCTTGTGACTTGTACTTGTTTGGTGATGGTTGGATAATTATTTTTAACTTCAACTCTTCAATTTTTTTTTTCATTATATCTTGGAAAAAATATTTTAAGAAATCTACAAAAGCATTGAACAACAAGTAATTAGAGAAAAAAGATTTTGTAATTCCCTTTTCAAGTGAGCATGTCATGTATATGACATAACTGCGTGTTAGATAGTCTATCTCTTCATTGGGTGTACATTTATAATGTCAAATATAATTAGATTTTACAAAATAATGATCAATGTAAAGACACTATTTTATTGAGTTTAATTTTACTATTTTTGCTTGATGTAGTCAAATTAAGGTGTTGAACTCACAATAATTTATTTGATAATTTGATTGAATTTTTGTATCAGAGGTTTACATCTTGAGATTTATATTAAACAGTGAAAAATTTGAAAAAACATTCATTTATGTACCTTTGAAAAATATTATTTATTTTGGGTCAAGCAAATAGAGATTGAAACTTTTTCAACCTTCGATTTCTTACTCTCCAAAAAAAGAAATTAAAATCACAATTTTATTAAGTTTAATTCAACTATTTGTAATATCGGGATCACTTTTTCTAATTTTGATGCTAAATAAAATATTCCTAATGAGATTGTCCTCATGCAAAACACATGTACATCAACTAGTTACTAATAAAAGTATTTTATATGAAAAAATTTTGATTCATTATTTTGCCCTCATAAGAAACTATAAAAGCTAGCATGTCCTCTATTTAAATATGTAGATTATCATTATACTAATGTTAACTCGTGAATGAAGGCACAGTGTAACATAAATTAATCAATTAATTTGGAAAAGTGAGGAGTGAAGATCCCTTAAAACAGTGGCAGAGCCAAATATATGATTTAGGGTGGACACACTGTAAGTATAATAAATAAATAAAAAATGACATATTTATATTTTTTATATTATATTTGAGACTTAAAAATTAATTAAACATAAAAAATATATTTTTTAAAAAAATTAATAAGATAACATCTATACATTAAGGATCAATAATATAATTTATTTGATACAAATAAAAGCAATATTGTATAATTTTTAATCTTTTTATAAATTCTATAATTTACTCACTTTTTGCTATCTATAATATAAAACAGGACGGTTTCAACAAACAAATCTAGCGGTCTCAAATCAATTCATCTAATGGTTAAGAAATTACCTTTTTTTTCCCTTAATAATCCCCCCAACCAGTCAACAATCTTGAAACACATCCTACGATCAAAAATTCATTTATCCAACGGTCAATAAATTATCATTTTTTTCTTAATATTTTTTTCCCAACTGGTCAAGGATTACGACTGATCTTGAAACACATAATTTTTTTAGTTTGCTAATTTTATTTGGTATGAACTTTTTGTTTTTTATTTTTTTGTTCTAGTACCCAACTTGTTTGATCCAATTAATTTTATTTTTCAAAAATCATTATAGTGGGCCCAACTAATCTAAAAAAATATATAAAACATATATAATTAAAAAAAATATTTTTTTCAGGGTGGCTCCAGGTCCCTCCTCCCTCTGTCATTGCCACAGAAAGAGAGTGAAGAGTGAGAATAAGGTAAAATTTAATATAAATAGTATTGAGAGAGATGTTGGTGGCCGTTGGATGAGTTTATTTGAGAGCGTCAGATGAGCTTGTTGAACTCACCTTGTTTTATATTATTAAATCCACAAAATATAATAGAATTGACTTAAGAAAAACATTAATTTATATACATGTAATTAAAATCTAATATTAATTTATATACATATAATCAAAATCAAGTCAAATTTAATACAAACTAAAAATCTAATTTATCAAAAAGCATATGAACTTTTTGTTTTTGTTTTTTTGTTCTAGTACCCAACTTGTTTGACCTAATTAATTTTGTTTTTCATAAATCATTGCAGTAGGCCCAATTAATCTAAAAAAATATATAAAGCTTATATAACTAAAAAAAAATATTTTTTCAGGGTGGCTCCAGACCCGTCCTCCTCTGCCACCGCTAGAGAGAGAGAGAGAGTAAAGAATGAGAAGAGGAAGGTAAAATTTAATATGAATAATTTTGAGTGAAATTTTGGTGGCCATTAGATGAATGAATTTTAGATCGTAGGATAAGTTTGTTGAAACCGTCATATTTTATATTATGGATATTATTGATAAATCCACGAAATATGATAAAATTGACTTAAAACAAATGTTAATTTATATACATGTAATCAAAATCGAGTTAAATTTAATATAAACTAAAAATTTAATTTATCAAAAAACATATCGCCAAAATATCATTTATTACAAAATTATTAATTTAAAAGAATATATTAGTGTTGAGTTTTCTTAAGATATAAAAAAAAATAGTCTTGAATTTTTTATTCAAGATATGTATAAAACATGTTAGTTTAAGATAATTAATTAAATAAATAAAATTAAAATTAATTATATTCAATATTAATGTGTTAAGCAACGCCATTGTTTTTGTTTTATCTAAAATTGATGAGTTTTTTTAATTAAAATGTTATCATTGTGTCTTATACAAATTCAAAATCTTATAGTACACCGAAGATATCAATGACTAATTTGACTCATTTAATTATTATGTCAAAGAAAAATCTGTATTTTAAGATCAATCGTAATCGTTGACTTTTTAAGGGGGGAAATATTAAGGAAAAAAAATTATAATGTCTTGACCGTGGGATGAATGAATTTGAGACCGTAGGATGTGTTCCAAGATCAGCCATAATCATTAACTTTTTGGAGGGGGAAAAATTAAGGAAAACAATTGTAATTGTAATGCCCCAAAAACCCCTTTGAGTGACATTACATTCTAAAAACCATTCACCGCANCGCCCCAAAAACCCCCTTGGGTGACATTACATTCTAAAAACCATTCACCGCATGAGAGCATTAAGTAAATCCATCACGACGAAAGTTTCATTAATCCATCGTTCATATTTTAACAAAATTTAGGTAGAGTCTCCTCTGTTCGGGGATCTCTACCCAAAACACAACCTGTGCAATTCTACTATAATGACTACACCGGGTCCATTTAACTACCATAAAATCAATCCATCCAATTTACATGTTATCCNGTGGCAGAGCCAAATATATGATTTAGGGTGGACACACTGTAAGTATAATAAATAAAAAAAAATATGACATATTTATATTTTTTATATTAGATTTGAGACTTAAAAATTAATTAAACATAAAAAATGTATTTTTTAAAAAAATTAATAAGATAACATCTATACATTAAGGATCAATAATATAATTTATTTGATACAAATAAAAGCAATATTGTATAATTTTTAATCTTTTTATAAATTCTATAATTTACTCATTTTTTGCTATCTATAATATAAAACAGGACGGTTTCAACAAACAAATCTAACGGTCTCAAATCAATTCATCTAATGGTTAAGAAATTACCTTTTTTTTCCCTTAATAATCCCCCCAACCAGTCAACAATCTTGAAACACATCTTACGATCTAAAATTCATTTATCCAACGGTCAATAAATTATCATTTTTTTCTTAATATTTTTTCCCAACTGGTCAAGGATTACGACTGATCTTGAAACACATAATTTTTTTAGTTTGCTAATTTTATTTGGTATGAACTTTTTGTGTTTTTATTTTTTTGTTCTAGTACCCAACTTGTTTGATCCAATTAATTTTATTTTTCATAAATCATTATAGTGGGCCCAACTAATCTAAAAAAATATATAAAACATATATAATTAAAAAAAATATTTTTTTCAGGGTGGCTCCAGGTCCCTCCTCCCTCTGCCATTGCCACAGAAAGAGAGTGAAGAGTGAGAAGAAGGTAAAATTTAATATAAATAGTATTGAGAGAGATGTTGGTGGCCGTTGGATGAGTTTATTTGAGAGCGTCAGATGAGCTTGTTGAACCCACCCTGTTTTATATTATTAAATCCACAAAATATAATAGAATTGACTTAAGAAAAACATTAATTTATATACATGTAATTAAAATCGAATATTAATTTTTATACATATAATCAAAATCAAGTCAAATTTAATACAAACTAAAAATCTAATTTATCAAAAAGCATATGAACTTTTTGTTTTTGTTTTTTTGTTCTAGTACCCAACTTGTTTGACCTAATTAATTTTGTTTTTCATAAATCATTGCAGTAGGCCCAATTAATCTAAAAATATATATAAAGCTTATATAACTAAAAAAAAATATTTTTTCAGGGTGGCTCCAGACCCGTCCTCCTCTGCCACCGCTAGAGAGAGAGAGTAAAGAGTGAGAAGAGGAAAGTAAAATTCAATATGAATAATTTTGAGTGAAATTTTGGTGGCCATTAGATAAATGAATTTTAGACCGTAGGATAAGCTTGTTGAAACCGTCATATTTTATATTATGGATATTATTGATAAATCCAAGAAATATGATAAAAGTAAAAACAAATGTTAATTTATATACATGTAATCAAAATCGAGTTAAATTTAATATAAACTAAAAATTTAATTTATCAAAAAACATATCGCCAAAATATCATTTATTACANGATGTCTAGTATACTAACCCTTTTCCACGGTATCCGTGAACAATAGTGGTCACTGTCACCACAGTGATCCACTACGAGCATTAGGCAGCCATCTCACCCCCCAATTGGGATNAGAATATATTAGTGTTGAGTTTTCTTAAGATATAAAAAAAAATAGTCTTGAATTTTTTATTCAAGATATGTATAAAACATGTTAGTTTAAGATAATTAATTAAATAAATAAAATTAAAATTAATTATATTCAATATTAATGTGTTAANGCTCTATGACAGTTTTCGAAGGTAATCCAAGACCCTCACAACACCATACACAAGAGTGACATACCAACAATATACTCAACCTCATATACAAGCAAATTCCATGATGTTTCCCCAAATTTTCACAAGCAAGATACATAATAGAACAATTTAAGAAAATATACCCATTTCGCAAATCATATAACAAGAGACAAGTTTAAAGGAAATAAGCATGAGATCATCAATACAATCATTTTACTACCCAACACAAAGTTCTAGAATTTTCGAAATCAAGATGATGTGAAGATATAGAGAAAAATCCATATTTCCCCCAAAAACTAGAGTTTGATGGATATTCAACCATCATTTTGTTCAAATCATGAGAATGTTTGTAAACATACCAAGGAACAAGGAACCCATAACAAATACATACTATTAAGAGCCAAATTCTACATGTATAATAACCCTAACATCAATGGACAAGGATGGAAGAAAATCCTACCTCAAATGTTTTTAAAAACCTAGGTTTAGTGTGAAGAAGATGAAGATTTGATCTTCTTTGAAGTATAGATCTCCTCTTGATCTTGTGTTTTATCCTTCTCTCTTCCTCTAGAGTCCTAAGAGGAGTGGGTTGAGAGTGGAATGAGAGAAATGAGAGTAAAGGCTGAAATTTGTGTTTTNTTCCCCAAAAACTAAAATTTGATGGATATTCAACCATCATTTTGTTCAAATCATGGGAATGTTTGTAAACATAACAAGGAACAAGGAACACATAACAAATACATACTATTAAGAGTCAAATTCTACATGTATAATAACCCTAACATCAATGGACAAGGATGGAAGAAAACCCTACCTCAATGTTCTTAAAAACCTAGGTTTAGTGTGAAGAAGATGAAGATTTGATCTTCTTTGAAGTATAGATCTCCTCTTGATCTTGTGTTTTATCCTTCTCTCTTCCTCTAGAGTCCTAAGAGAAGTGGGTTGAGTGTGGAATGAGAGAAATGAGAGTAAAGGTTGAAATCTGTGTTTTTAAACACAGAAATCCCAATTTTTTTTTTCCGTTACTGTTCATGGGCTGCTTCGATATTACTTCGTTTTCGGGGCATAACTCTATCATCCGAACTCCGATTGAAATGATTCAAGATGTTATGGAAAGCTAAGAAAGAACTCTACAACTTNTATCATCCGAGCTCCGATTGAAATGATTCAAGATGTTATGGAAAGCTAAGAAAGAACTCTACAACTTTCATGTTTTGAGTTTTAAGAGATATTGACTGCATCAAGGTCTAAATTGGGCTTGAAGTTGCAGCCAGTGCACAGTTCACGTTCACTGTTCACTATTTCATCCCTTTTTCCATTTTCAATTTACCAAATTCAAACTCACATCGCTACACCTATCCCCATTTTTACAATAATTATTTAATATATATCTATATGCATATATATAAAATAAAATGCGGAGTGTTACANGAGTTTTAAGAGATATTGACTGCATCAAGGTCTAAATTGGGCTTGAAGTTGCAGCCAGTGCACAGTATACTTGCACTGTTCACTATTTCATCCCTTTTTCTATTTCCAATCTACTAAATTCAAACTCACATCGCTACACCTATCCCCATTTTTACAATAATTATTTAATATATATCTATATGCATATATATAAAATAAAATGCGGAGTGTTACAGTAATTTCTTGACCGTTAGATGAATGAATTTGAGATCGTAGAATCGGCTTGTTGAGGCCGTCCTGTTTTATATTATAGATCCCTCTATACNGAAGTGTTACAGTAATTTCTTGACCGTTAGATGAATGAATTTGAAATCGTAGAATCGGCTTGTTGAGGCCGTCCTGTTTTATATTATAGATCCCTCTATACTTAAATAACAAATTAACATCTAGCATATCATGTAAATCTTAATCTTTACAAAACTTTTAGATGGTTCTATTACTCTTGACAAGATATATAAAAAAATTACTTTTTTTTTTCTAAAACCTCAATATTAATACACATTGACAACTTCATTTATATAATATTATCTTTTGTATCAAAAAATCAATATATGTATCTTTTTATCATCATCTACAATATAAACAATTTAAGTATGATAAAAATAAGATAGTATCTAATTTAGTTATATAATTAAATTTTGGGTTAATAACATTTTTAGTCTTTAAAGTATTTATTTTTTGTCAGTTTAATTTTCATTCTATCAATTTTATAAATTTAGTTCTTAAAGTATTTAATTTGTGTCACTTTTGTCTCTAATCAGACAATCCGTCCAATTTTTTGACAGAAGTGACCATGTGTCATTTTNTCTTCATTGTATCAATTTTATAAATTTAGTTCTTAAAGTATTTAATTTGTGTCACTTTGGTCTCTAATCAGACAATCCGTCCAATTTTTTGACAGAAGTGACCATGTGTCATTTTTTTAAATAGTATCATGTGCTCAACACATGATCATTCTGTAAAAAAACTTAACGGTTTGTCTATATAAAAACCAAAATGATATGAATTAAATATTTTAGAGACTAAATTGACAAACTGAAACAATGAGGACTAAACTAAAAAACAAAAATACATATATATATATATTACAGATCAAAAGTGCTACTAACCCTTAAATTTTAATGTATTTTATCAAATATTTTAACAAAAAATTTTACGTGCAACGCACATGGTGCATTACTAGTATTATAAATGGAATTACTAAAAGGTAGGCAATGTTGTCCTTATGTATTTTTCCAAAGATAATATAGGAATTTAAAAAAATTTCATGCATGTTGATATATAGAAGTTGTACATACAATTCTTACAAAATTTTAAAAATTACAAAATAAACTTCATAAAATTAATAGGGATAAAATTTAAAAAAATTATTTTGCTTACTATACTCTTATTAGTAGT
>CAUOFW020001848.1:219125-263285 GCA_963454935.2 Ilex paraguariensis | reverse complement strand
CTTCCCTGACATACCCAGAGGAAAAATTCCCATTTTGCATAATTGGGTTCCGCTGAAACTCACTTACATGGCTTACTTTATAATCTGCATTATAAGATTTCCCGCTTTGTCCAACTAAGTTCTGCTGAAATTCATTTCCTGGGTTTTGCCCATAAATCCCGCTGGGGTTTTGGCCATCACCCACTGAATTTCCCCCATAAAACCCATCTGGGTTTTGCTGATACTCTCCATTATTTCCTCTATATACCCAATCTCGGTCATGTCCATCTGATTGACTCTGATACTCTACATTAATTGCATTATTACCATGAAACCCGCTATTATTTTGCGGATATTCCACACAATTTTCTCCATTAGACCCATTTGGGTTTTGAAAAAATGATCTTTCAGCTGCTGTGCTGAGGAGCCTCACGTACGCAACGATTCTGTGGGAACTTAAAAAGAAGTGTAGATTACATACCTTGGGCAAAGCAAAGAGAGATTTGATGGTGAGAACTGAGGCTCTCTTTCTGGACATTGGTGGGTAGAACTCGTTCTGGTCCACAGAGAATCGTTTCACGTAGACAGCGACAGACGGAGGAAGAAGGAGGCGTCGCTGGAACGTAAAACCCTCTCTATATCTCTCTACCGGTTTTCGAAATCGTTTCACGTAAAACCCTCTCGTACAACTCGAAATGGGTTCTCCGTATCTCTCTTACCGGCTTTCGAGTTGTACGACGTCGTTGCCGGTTTGTTTACACCCAAAACCCTGTTCCCCAATTAGGGGTGACAATTTTTGACACGACACGATAATGCGATACGAAACACGATACGAATAAATGGGTTTGGGTTGACTAATTTTTTTACACGACCCGCGTATGACACGACTTGCCAACACGAAGTGTTAATGGGTTGTGTTTGGGTTCAACCCGTTTAACTCGAATTGACCCGTCAACACGAAATTTTTAATTCGAAGGAGATTGACTTGACCTTTTCATTGCATGTATGAATTTTCATGTATTGATGACTTATTTTTTCCATTACTTCTGATGATTAATTTTGTTGTATGATGTACAATTAACATATTTAATTAGTATTATATAAAAAAAATATTAATTATTTGTAACTGTTTATTAAGTATTGACATAATTATTGTATAAAAAAGATATTATTACTCATTATTGTTGTTATTATTATTATTAAGTTAATTTTTAGTTTGTATAAAAAGTATGATGAGATATTCAATTAAATGAAAATAAAATCGTAGTATTAAATTTTTTATTCAAAGTTTATGTAGGTCAACACGAATATGAACACGAACACGACACGAAAATAAACAGGTCAACTCGACACGACACGAATAGTTAAATGAGTTGGGTATAGGTTGACTAATGTTCAACATGACTAATGTTCGACACGACACAAACCCGACACAACACGACTCGATTGCCACCCCTACTCTGCATCCTCTGTTGTTTGACGAAAAGCAGCACAAACAAAACGCCAGCATTTTGTTAAGTGTGCACACTGTAAATATATTTTCCGCACAAAGAGACAAACGATCCCCAAAATAAAAAATAGGATAAATTACACTCACACTCCTTGACTTTTGGGTTTATTACACGAACACCCTCTCAAGTTAGACGGAGTTAACTGCCTTGATAAAAAGACTATTTTGCCCCTCCTTTAACACAAACTCAAATCCAAACCCCAAACCCAATACCTAACATCTTCGTCGTCTTCTCCACACTAACTCTCTCTCCCTCGTACCCTTAAGGCAAAGAATCAGGTTAAAATCACTGGTCTTCTCTCTTTTTCTATATATATACATATACAACAGATCTAGGGCTGGCGGGGAGCTATGGAATCTAATCTTAGGATGGGTGGTTAAAAGTTTGGCTAGGGGTCTGGGTATTGGGTTGAGATGGTGTTAAAGGGCAGACTTAGTCTGAGTGAGAAAGAGAGAGAGCTGGTTTGGTGGTGGTTGGTGTTTGGGTATTGGGTTATGATCGCGTTTGAAGGACAGACATAGAGAGAGAGAGAAAGTTAGTTGGTGGTGGTTGGTGTCTGGGTGGTTTTCGAAACCCACTGCAGTGGTGGCGGTGGTGTTGGATTTACGGATCTAGTTCCTTATCATAAGTTTTGTGTAATTTTTGAAACCCACCGTAGTGGTGGCGGGCAGTGCTCTATGTATGTGTGTGAAGAGAGAAAGAGGGAGATAGAGAGAGAAAGGGGGAGGAGGAGAAGGTGATGGTGGTGGTGGTTTTCGTGGTGTGGAGGCGACGATGGGTGGTGATTAATTGTGATGATGGATTTGGGACAAATATGATTGATAAATGGAATTTACATTAATATATTGTATAATAAACAAAAAATTTTAGTATTTAACTTATTAATTTGATAGATTATGAAATATAAAATAGAGAAATAATAAATAAGAGATGGAATAAATTTTGGGGTAAGAAAGAATAATATTTCACTTTTTAAATTTAATTTTGAAGGGCATTTTTGGTATTCTACAAATTATTATTGATGACATCAGTTTGGACAATTAACCATTTTAACGTCTGTTAGTTGGAGGGGGAGTAGTTGTTATAAGTTTTAAATATCGAGGGAGTTTTGTGTAATTTTTCAAATGTGAGGGGATGTTCGTGTAATAAAATTCAAAGTCAGGGGTGTGAGTGTAATTTATCCTAAAAAATAACATGTGAAAAATTAATTTGTAATTTTTTTTGGTCTAGAATTTGTAATTTTACTTAAAATTTTTATTTCAACGATCAAATGAATTTAAATAACTCAAATTAAAATTTATAAATAAAAATTCTTTACAAGATATGGCACTAAATTTTCTTTTGAATATGGTACCGAAAAAGATTTTGTCACGCCCCATCCCAGCCTCCCAAGGATGAGATGCGACTAGATTTTACATACACCGAACAATTATTATAAGCTGGACTAATCAAACATGATATAATCCCACAGGTGCAACAACAACACTCATCATCTTAGTTATTAAGCATGATGGTAAAACCTGTCTGATAACCTGTACTATATATAAACACATGTACCAATCATTTATTTTCCAGGTTATAGACATATACAAAATCTCACATCTACATAGCATACATCACAAAGAATGTTTGCCGAGTCTATTTACAAATATATATACTATTAACGTGCCATAAATATCTCTCATAAATATAATACACAGCCTAACGGTTAGTCATACCGACACTCAACTTGAGTGGTATTACACTAACGTTGCACAAAACTCAATCAACTGGACAGTGGACCGGTCTGTATTCTCCTTTATAGTACCTGAAAAGAAAAAAGCTGTAGGGATGTGATCTAAACCACGCGCTTAGTGAGTATACATGCAGTATATGAAATGAAAATAATAGTAATACACTGAAGTAGATAGATACTATGTAGATACACGTATCAAACAACAACATCAATTCAATTCCAAAGAATTCACAAGTCACATCACATCTACACTACCCCTCATTGGATAATTGATCCCATATGGATCCGTGTCTCCCGAACCTCCTAGGAACATCACAGTGCTAGCACATCACTGCACGCCCAATGACCAGGCATCGACGCTTTGTCTCAAACAGTGCACCACATTCTACAATACACAATGCACAGTACAAAGTATTATCCAATCACATAAGCACATAGCACATAATCCTGAAGAATTACTATTAAATTGTATCATGTACTATTATCTGATAATAGCATTTTCAAAACATATAAAGATATACACTCACCTCAGATGTATAAATCTACAGCCCTTTGATCCTATCAGTGGATCCTTTCGGTGTCACCGTACCTGTTTTTATACCGACTGTCTCACTCGTTCCACCTAACACATTTATAATGACAATATCAATATGGTTATCAAATTTAATAATTAATTATGCACTAATGCATGCAAATGATGCACCGCAAAGTGCCCTGATAACTCCGGTTACCGTCCTATCCACTCACACACTAGCACTTTTGTTCTAGGGATCACATTTCCTCCCCAAATTCTCAAAATCACTCACATTAATCACAATTAGGATTAAGCAGGTCAAACACATTGACCGGGGGTCCATTTTCACACATTTCAATCCCGAATTCTAAAAATTGCACTTTCGACATTTCATACATTTCGCACCGAATATTATACTCATTTGCATTCCAAAGTCACATCAAGCATTATTTAAAAATGCTATATGCAAAATTTCAAATTATTTGGATGAAACTTCGCACATGTGATAATAACATTTAGAAATCAGGGTTTCGGCGCAACCGGCATACCCCTTTCCAATTTTTATCGTACTTTTTATTTAAAACCGTCACACTTAATCTTACACACACATTTAATCATGAAAATTTCAGCCCCTAATTGAACTTTTAAATTACTCATTTCACTCTCATAATTTTGGTTCCAACCTAGCCCTCAAAAACATACCGAACATTTTAAATAGTTATTTTTTTACATTTTTCTCAACTTTATTTTAATACTCATTTTCACAGCCCCTTAAGTGGACTCAATTCACTTAATTAAACTCTAAAAAAATCTGTTTTGATCATAAAGTAAAACAACCCATCATTTGTACACAAGATAGCCCACTAATTAACTAATTATGTGTAATACATTTAATTAAACTCAAATTTAAATTAAAATAGTCTACTCATTAAAACATGCTAAAATAACTCATACATGTATAACAACATAGATATTAAAATTAATCACAACATACGATTAAATTGAGTCACACATACCTTCCGTGCTCACGGTTCAAATAGACCTCCGCATGTATATTTTTTTTTTCTTTCTTTCTCTCTTTTTTTTTCTCCTCTCTTGCTCTCCTCACTCTCGACCTCAGAACTCTATCAAACGCACGCACACACTTTTTACTATGTTAAACACACACACACACCTTTATAATTGATTTAACACACACACACTCAACACCTTTAAACACACACACGACACTCTTTTATTTTTATTTTAAAAACATGTGTAAAGTTAGGTGAATAATTACACTTGCTCCCCTCAAATTTTTAAATAATTTCAAAATCAACCCGCTAGTATTTTCACACATGAAATTCTATAAATGGTGTCACTCATACATCACTAACGGGGTCCACCTACCCAATGTATGCTCATTCACATCATGCCTATAAAAGATTTAATTTAATTCACCTTTTCATAATTTTACATAATTATAATTTAACCCATAAAATTATATTAATATGCATGCAATGCGTGATTGAGTCTCACAGATTTACATCCCAAGTAGTATTTGGGTTGTTTATTTCAGATTTGTGTCGAATACTTTAATCTAATTTATTTTCTTAATTAAGTAATATGTCATGACATTAATCCGATGTATTTGTTAGCACATTATGTTTAGATATACCAATTTAACTTCTGGACCTGAAATGTAAAACTAAACATTATTATATCTCATAATTTTTTCATTGAATAAAAAATTGCTAAATCCACCTAATAATAAAAAATATATAAGCAATGAATTTTTTTACAAGGATTCGTGTTAATACCCAATAAATAAATAACAAAATTATGATATCTCTTCGTACAATAAAAATCAAATGTGTTAATTGTATTAATTTTACATTATTTGTGTCTAACACGAACCCTTTTCATTTATTATTCGTGTTGATAATTCATATTTTTTAATTCATGTCAAAAAATTATAAACCTTAGCATGTGAACTTCGTAATTTTGAGTCATTATATTGTATCATGTCAAAAATTACCACCCTAAATATAGTTAGTAGGTGATTAAAATATTATTTTTGTCAAAGTATAAGTATTATTAAATATAAGTTATTATATTAACCATCTAATGTAAGCAATCATATTGTGATTTATTTTTATAGATATTGACTTAGTTTAATAAATTTTTCATTCGTTTCCTTGCTAGGGATGACAGTGGATCAAAAAAAAATTGACGTTCATTCAAACTTGTCTTGTCTGGACCAAATATGAATTATACGTATTGAACAATGTACATATACAAGGATACATGTATAAACTTGAACAGAAATGAACTGACACTTACCTCCTCCCCCGCCTCTAGCCTTGCTAAACTCCATATATATTATATACTATGGGTAACCCGTGCCTGAATGCACAATAAATGAGAAGTAATAGATTTGGGGAGGGGAAATTCATTATGAATGATTTTGAGTGGAGTGTTNAATGTACATATACAAGGATACATGTATAAACTTGAACAGAAATGGACTGACACTTACCTCCTCCCCCGCCTCTAGCCTTGCTAAACTCCATATATATTATATACTATGGGTAACCCGTGCCTGAATGCACAATAAATGAGAAGTAATAGATTTGGGGAGGGGAAATTCATTATAAATGATTTTGAGTGGAGTGTTGGAAGTTGTTGGATAAGTATGTTGAGACAGTCAGATGAACTTATTGAAATTTATCATGTTTTATATTATACATAATAAGATAGGATACTTTTCAAACTTCACAAATTAAAATTAATTCTCTCAATTTAGAAAAGCAGGAGAATTGTTAAGATTTAATTGAAGTTTAAGCATACGATTCAGAATCTCATATAAACCCATCTAATTAAATTCAATGGCTCACAATCCATCCTAACTAAAACCCAAATGCCACCCACTATACCAATACACACGCCACCCAACTCACACCATACTTACACACACACGCCACTCTTTCTCTTCCAAAGCAGACTAACTCTCGGATGTGATGAACTACAAACCTTATCAACACACACACTATCCTTTCCAATGGGTTTCGAAGATAAAAATCCTTCATTGACCCATAAACTGACATAGGTAATTCCAAGAACTCAATTTGATTATTCTTTTTTATTTTTACTAAGAATTTGAACCATGAATTTTCTTCTTATGACTTATCAATTAGATAGATGAATTTTTTGAAAGAACTACAAGAGATCCTCTCTCTCGCTATCAATTCATGCTTTGCTTTATAGAGTGCAAGTATCTTAGACTGATTGAAAAATGTAGTAATCAAAGTTTGCTTGATAGATTGTCATGAGATCTCTATGTCACCACATGTGAAAACATATCCAGTTTGTGAACGAGCGTCGTGGGGATCTGATAGGTATCCAAAATTCACATAATTGACTAAATGTGAACCATTGACTGATTGCATTGAGTATGATAAAACCTAAATCTGTAATCCCACGAAGGTAACATATGACATTTTACGTCATTCTAATGTCATTGAGTTGGTGTAGAACTAATATCTTGTTAATTAGTTGACTATAAATATTATACCAGGCCTAATTTATTGTGCAAGTATAACAAAATACCAATGACACTTAGGTATGGAAATTCAGGACCAAGAAGCATTTTATTTCCTCCTTAAAACGAAAGGGATCCTTGTTGACATCAAGAGATCAAACGACCATTTGAATACTTAACGGATATGCTTTATCAATGTTAAATCGTTGTAGGACCTTTTCGGTATAAGTTGTTTGATGGATAAAAATTTCGTTAATGTATGCTCGATCTATTTGCCAAGATAATACTTTGTTTTTATCTCAAATTATTTTTTCAAATATTCATCAACTTTTATCAACTCTTCAGGATTTCTAATCAGATTCATATCATCAACATATAGAACAATGATAACAAATCTAGATCTTAATTACTTAATAATACACGTTGAGATTGTTAACATACACTTCCTTTACCAAGTATTCATTGAGAAAGTTTTACCACATTCTTCTAAATTGTTTCAATTTATATAAGAATCATCTTGGTTTAATTGTGTACATGTGCTCGTGATTTTAATGTGTTTGCTTTAAGCAATTGCAATCCTTTAGAAACTTTTATATAAATATCATTATCTAACTTTTTATATAAATTTGTAGTAATAACGTCTATAAGACACATGTTAAGTTTTTCTGAGACTGTTAAACTAATAAGATACCAAAATGTGATTGCATTCATATCGCATAGTTACTTTTTAGGATCCATTGCGTTGTTAGATGTACTCTATATCGCATATTTCCTTTTTATTTTCATATAAATACTCACTTATGTCCAATAGGCTTTACATCTTAAAAGTGTTGGACTACTTTCGATATTTTAGAATTACAAGTCTACAATTACATCTCCAAGGATATTAAACTACGGATCCAATATTTGGTATTTTGTTAATAGGCTCCAAATGAATTGCTTTCTTGTATTTTGACTAATCATTTTTATGTCGATAATCATATACTATGCATGATTCAAGATCATTACCATTTTAGATTTTAGTAGTTACTACATCATTGATGATCATTATTATGTTATCCCATACCTTATCTATGTATGCATACTTAATAGAAATTTATTCATTTCTAAATATCTGTATCTTTTCAAGAGTTTGTGTCTCTTCAGAGACTTTTTCCTATTCAGGGGTTATTATTTTAGAGGATGTGGGTTCATTTTCATTTTTCTATCTCAACAATTTTTTCTTGAGTTGTATGTAATTACCCTTCAAGAGCTGAATCTTTTTAGCCTATATGTCGACCACACTTCAGCACATGTAAGAAAGTTTATGCCGTTCTTCAAGTGGTGGATTTCCTCCCCTTAACGGTGGGAAAATGTCTCATTGTTTTTTTGTATATACATAACTTATTGAGATCTCATTATTTTTAGGTACCTTTGTCTCTCTGCAAGAGATTTCTCTTCAGGGGAATCCTCTCCTAGGGATATTTATACAAAAAACTTGAATTGATTTTTTTGTTTGTGTTTATGGGTGTGACTTTTTTTGGGAGTGCCAACTTTTATTAGACTAGTAATTGTCCGTGTGTGAAAGCACGACGTAACCAAATTAAATTAAAACTCGAAGAATCCTACATTATCTAAAAACTCTTTGCAACATATAACAACCTGTCAATTCAAAATCAAGGTCGTCCATAATATTATCTAGAAATTTCGACATAATTTTCTCTAAAAATAGGAACCCATAAAAATCTAAACCTGTCTACATAACTTACAATCATACATAACAATTATCATTATTCACCACACCAACACAATAATCAATACATACTCAATCATCAATACATATCCAACCACAAAAACATCAAGCTAGTTCCTACTAATTTTAAAAAATTTGGGCAAAATTTCCTCTAAAAATAGAAACCCAAAAAAAATCTAAACTTGTCTATAAAACTTACAAATATACATATCACCACAATCATCGTAACCATGTTTATCCAAACCACCAAAACAAAACCATTATAACCATGTATAATTAGTTAACTTTACAAAAGACGGAACACAAAAAATACACACATGCATAAATAGAAAAACACATTCAACTTCATCTTCATATCCTTCCATGTATACCTGAAAATATTTGAAATATAACCAATTATCAAAATATGTGAGGCAAAATAAAATAATTGTAAATCCGAAACATAAGACCCATTACTCTTATCGTTAGTTGGATTCAACATAAAATTGATAATTATAGCACTGTCCCAAATTTTGTTGCAAGTGCCACAAACACATTTTAGAGAAATAAGCAAGTATGTTTCCTAGAATATGAGATGAAAAATGCGAGTGATCATGGTTAGTGGAAAACCATCTTACTCAGCAAGACTTTGAAACCAAATATGACCCAATAAACCCACAATATCTTTCTCAACTGTCAAACAAAAACCAACTATTTTTTAGTGAATCACCAACAAACTTGGGACTTTAAGGGAAATAAATTAAATGAGAGAAAAAATTGTCATACTTGTGTAGTGGTGTCATGTAAAATTGTTAGCGGCATCTTTGCTAGTAATGAGTTCTTCGATAAGAATTGGTGATTTTCAATATACAGTTCTGAACTTACTGAAAAACTACTATCAGTTTTAGCATTCATATGGGAAAAAATGAAACATAATTATTATTTTCAATTACTAATACTTTAGTTTTGATGTAATTCGTAAACCCTCCATTCAAAACCCCTCAAAAATTCCCATTCGCACAAAATTTAAACATGGAAACTAACTCAACTGTCAAACCAAATTTACTTAACAATTAAAAGAATTAAAAATTAATTACCATAGTGAATCCCTCGATGGTGTTAGTCTATGTCCAATGAAGAAAATTATCATGCGTGGTTGAACAACATAACCCCAATAAGCCTCTTATAGTCAGTCTCTACCAACCCATGCCGCTACAACTGGTGCAAATATTATTGTCAATTTTCTTGGCTTGGTGCAATTATTCAATGAAAACTGATTGGACAAATTCAATGCAAAATAGAGAATTAGAATGTCACGCTTATTATTCTGATAGCTTCCAACACTTTATAAAATAAACCAAAAGCATTCCCACGACAATGTAGGTTGCTCAAAAGATAAAATCCAAAAGAGAGAAAATGTATATACCTGGCCTAACCTTGTCAAGTCCAATGCCGAAACAAAATTCCAAATCCAATAATTCCAAATTTAAATTAAAGTTTCAATTTTGCTATAATATAAAAAAGAAATTTGCAAGCAAATCTCACCATTTACTAAAACAAAACAAATATAAACAATTTAAATTTTACCAAAATCCAAAGCCAAATAAAAAAAAAACATAGATAATATACTTTAGTGATTACCAGCACGTCATACATGAAAACTAAGAAATGATTAGCATTTCAAATCAACATCTCACACAACAATTTTCCTACTAAGGAAGAAGTTTGCTGATTGCATGGACCGTTAAATACTAATAAAATTAATACTTGGGAAAAAGAGACCAAGTAAAAAAGCTAAGATGAAAACAATTAAAAATAATGACTGTTCCATGTAAAAATGATTATGACTTTGTCGGCCATCATTAACAGTTTATCGACACTCGGTTCTCGTGTATTAATAAACTACAATTAATTAAAAGCAACTAAAAATCATTAAGCACAATATTATGATCCATAATTAAGAAACACAGTCAACCATCCATTCAAGAATCTAACTAAACACGAGAATTCAAATAGATAAACAACCCAACACTATCAAACCAAATTTAACTAAACTAACTCTCGATCTTTGACCTTCTACAAACGCTCCATTATCGCTGCTCTCGGGACCACCACAAACTTTGATTCTTTACTTGGACCAACGTCATTACGATCACCACCACCTAATCAATCATTGTGTCTTCAACGAAACTCCCAACATCAATTCAATGGATGTCACCAAATTGGGAAGGTTCGAACTCATCCAATAAAGTAGATGCTAAGAGTACTTTTTTGTTGCAAAATACATCAATATAGCAGAAAACCCACAGAAACACAATTAATTAAAAACAAAGTGCAGCAAAAAAGGAAGGGTAGAGAGAGAGGGCCTAAAGGTCACATAAAAACTCTCTACTCTCTAGCAATTCAAATGCAAAGTCAAAGCATTGGCGGTTGGTGTGGTTTGGCCTTTGTTGGGGCGAAAGAGAAAGAGGGAAAGTTCAACCAAAGCAAAAAGTGGCAAACTTTATAACCTTCCACAAACCTGTAGGCACCCTTCCATAAAGCAATCCACCTAAGGAAGGAAAAATAGAAAATAAGATTGTCAATAATCAAGGCTCAAATAAGATCTTAAGCTCAATATCCATACCCATTCAAAATTAAGGCCCATCATTTTACCGTCCTCTGAACGCTCTCAACCTGTACCAAGCAGACATGTTTAATCGAGCTCTTATTGATGTAGGAGAGAAAGAGCACATAGTATTTCTATGTAGCATTTCAACAAATGGTTCATTTGTCTAATGATTTCAATCATAAATCTATATTTGTGGTAGTATAGTAGGGTGTGAGTTCGATGTGCGAGTGTTTGATTGGTTGCAGTTGCGTGTGTGTTTTTACATGTATTACGTGTGTGTTGTGTTTTTGCATGAGAAGTAGAGAAACATAGAGATTTTCATTAAGAGAGGCTGTCACAGCTGGACAATAGTTTAATCATTGGTGTTGCCAGAAATGGCCTAACAAAGAGAGAAAGGGAGAAAGAGAGAGACAGAGACGAATGAAAGAGGGAGGAATAAAAAAATAAAAAAAGGAGATGAAGTATTACTGATTCATCAACACATCATTAATGCAAAGATAAATTTTATTTGTAGACAAATAACTACCAAAAATTGGGAACAAATATCATAGATAAATACTCCCTCAACTAAACCATGTACTGAAAAAAAAAATTAATCACTGAACACAGATGCTCATGAATTCAAAAAATAAACATATAATCATTGAAAATTTATCATCATACATGTGTGGAAGAAGCTATTAAAACTATAACAAAAGTCATGAACCTAGACCTAACGTAAGTTGCAATACATTAAAAAAGTTCGTAACATTTACACTGAGTCCAACAACACCTCCGGATATACAATATTTGTAGTGGTAGCTAATTCATTAGGAGGGAGAAGGACACTGATGCGATCAGCTGACGTGCATCTAGACATGGCACATATAGGTGACCGTGGCTGAATACAGGCAAGCGCAGATCTACACCAACAAACTTGACTGACTGACCCTGCAACTTGTTGATTGTCATAGCATATGTTAAGCCTACGGGGAATTGACGTCTAGTCATTTGAAATGATAAATCTTTAGATGACGGTGATAATGATATCTGGGGGATGAAACACAGATTCCTAGATTTGTCACCAGTTAGAATTCTAGTCTCAATAACCCGCGATGCGCACTTGACAACCATTAGTTTGGTCTAGTTACAGAGGTCATCCTTTGAGGCTATATTCCTCAACAAAATGATGGGGCACCCGACCTTTAGCTCCAACTTGAAAGGTGGTAAACCTGACGGGTTTAAGGAATTCAGAAACTCACTTGGATATTGATTAGTGGTAGAACGACAAAGTTCATCCCCATTCGTCACCTTGTCAGCTGCCAGGTAGGTATACATCTAGCCAGGGTAAATTTTTAGAGTAGCATCATCGATAGAGCAAACATCATCATTTTGAGTAGAAAGAATTGTGCGCTCAGTTAAGTAGGATGGGATTGCTGCACTAAGCACATCTAGTTGTGAATAAACTGTAGAAATTAGTTCATACAAAGTTCAACACCTGTGTATCGTTGGAGGAAGTTCCACAGTATCCTCCGTACTGATCCCAATCTAAGTATGATGTGAAACATATCAGTACATATAAATGAATAATTAGACAATTTTGCATAAATAAATCTATAATATAAATCACCTCTTTCAAGAAAGATGCGTGAGAAGAATTTACAGGATGGTTGCTATTCAAACACTTGTTTATGCTCAAAGTCAATACGCACACACTCGCCCAAATTGCAGAACGTCTAAGGATACACCAACAGTTTGTTCCTGCCCACCCTTAGGTATCACTGGTAGTATTTGACAGAAATCCCCGCTAAGCACGATCGTGATACCGCCGAATGGTCGGTTATCATCATGAACGTCGCGGAGTGTGCGATCAACTACCTCAACACCATGTCGATGTTGCATGGGAACCTCGTCCCATTTTATCAAGCGAGCCTACCTAAATAATTCCCCATGCGGTGACTATTTGCAGAAACCACATACCGAACTTTCTATGATATCGAATGGAATACAGAATGTAGAATGAGCTGTCCGACCGCCTAACAACACTAAAGAAGCAATTTCTGATGAAGCAACTGTAATGACGATATGACTCTCGCTGCGCATTTTAGTGGTGATGGTGTTGTACAAAAAGGTTTTTCTTGTTCCTACACCTCCACCAAGGAAAAATATTTTGCCCTGATTTTCAGCAACAGAGATAGTGATAGCATCGAAAGTCGTACGTTGAGCATTATTTAAAACATCAATATTCAAAAGGTCATTCAGTTGATTTGCTTCATTTCGTAATTGCATATGATCGATCAACAATCTATTACCTGAAACATAACTCCAATTTTCAATGGGGTGTGGCATATGTGGGAAGTCATCCAATTTTTTGCCAGATTCATGTAGCAACTGATCAATCAAATATGAACCATAATTTTTGATTTGAGGCTGCATTGGATCGCATATGCCAAAAGTTGTTTGTAGCTTGTGACGAAGATCATCACATATATGGACAGAGAATTGATTCCACAGAGTGCATGGCTGTATTGAGAAGCATTCTATCAGAATAATGCAGAATAGTCTCCAAAACTGGTATCCCGTATTCATAGTTGAAGCCTCCTGTAGGCATTTTACCCACTCTGCATCATCTTCCAGGAGCCCCATAGTTACACATGCTGATTTGAAACTATCATGAAACACACCATTGATCATACATAGACCATCAAAAGATCGCGGTCCTCTAACAACTGTTAATAGCAACCGAAGGTAAACTCTCCCCAGAATTGGGTGTAACAAAGTATAATCTGCCAATTGCAAACCCACTTTGCCTTGGAGTCCAAATCTTTCGACCTTTGTTCCAAACAAAATGTTGGGGAAATTCTTGGTATGTGTAGGCATGTGCAACATCATTTGAAGAACAACAGTCAAAATATCCAGTCAGAGTAGTGTTTTGACTCCTAGACCCAAGTCTAATTGTTTCAAGTGTTTTAGCAGAATCATAAGCAACTTAATGCATCCCAGGTAAATGTAGATCTAGCCGTACAATTGAAGGAATTTCTTCATGGAGAGGATAACCGAAGAGTCGTCATGCAGCCTCTGTCGGTCCAATATACCTTGCATCAAGGTATTGTTTTATCTTATTGTTTCCATCTGATCCCTCTAAAATCATAGTTGTGCGGTCATGACCTTTGTAAATGTACTTGTGTATATATTTAACACACCTCATTTCTGCATAGACCTCCACGTTTATATGACAGTTGAACTTTCTTGACAGGTGTGGATTGTAAGGTACGATGTCTCGATTATCAAATGTATGCCCTCCAGTGGTGTAAGATTGATCATTACGGCGACAACAGTAAACAGAGTACCCATGTTCATCCATAGTAGTCGAATCTGCAAAGGCTTTTGGATAATGGAACTGACATGCACCCTTCACCATGCAAGTTGAATGTGGGTTTCGAGAACCACACGGACCATGAACCATGCAACTCTTGATTGTTTCGTAGATAATTGGATCAGTGGATGGATCTGGGAATTTAACACTAACTAACCGATCCATTTGTGCAGTTGTCTGAATCTTGTCTAGACCATGAAGGAAGAATAAAACATGTATGTATGGTAACCCTCATTTTTGGAACTCAATGGTGAATACATGAGCAACTTTTCAACCAAAAATTTGTTCACTTTTTATCTCATGCATTAGAGCATGCCGTTTTAACTCAAATACACGGGCAACTATGTCTGGACGATCCAAAGAGGTTTGGTGTTCTAGTAAGACAACTGTTATTTCGGGCCATTTTGGGTTGGCCTTCATAGTGAGAAAGATGTCAGGGTGTTGGTGGTACCTTGTAATGGTCATTGAGTCATGAAAAATCTAGTTCATGTTACGTGCACTCCCAATAAAGGACAATGGTAGAACAAAGCGTTGTCCGATCTGATCGGGGCCCAACTCATCAACACTGCCGTCACACAAATTCGCGTAAAGCTCCCGACGCAGCTTATCCTGATTGAGTCAGATGTAAGACAACCTATTTTTCTCCATTGATGCCCAAGCATCTACTATAAACTCTTGAAATAACTTTCCTCTTCTAAAAATTGTTGAATACTCAGTGGGACGTGGAAACATACGATAACTATAAAATTGCATCTATGTAATCCTTTTTACTGAAAAATCACTTTGTTCAGAGTTCCACTGCCGTAGACCAGGTTCCCAACCAAGCTCATTAGTAGAAAATAGAAGTATATAGTGTAATGGTAAATATGCTGGATAACATTCATTGATATGGCTCAACGCTCTATTATCTCCTCATAGGTGCATAACAATATCCCGCATACAACTACTCTCACTACCATCACCAGGCAAAATCATAGCTATTTCATCTGTGGATGGAAGGTTGTACCAATGCCTATTAGTTAATGAGGTGTAATGAAGGTGAGCACGTGAATCATGATTTGAAGATTCTGACTCAGTTAGTATTTCATGTGCACGTTTGTACTTTGAAGCAAAATGATTCACTAACAACAAACAATTCTGTATAGTGTGGAGGACATCTCAACACATGTTATTATTCCGCGCACACCGAATATTCAATGCAGTGACTAAGTCATATATGTAGAACTGACAATAGATGGGTGCGCGACCATCCAGGGGTAACAATGACCCAGTACGGTGACGTAATTTCCCATGGATAGTGAATGATGTTGGCCCTCTTGAGTTGAGTAATTTGTTGTCAAGCTTAGCACCCAAGCTCGTGAAAGCATTGGCTGCATTGTGCTCCCTAATATGCCGACGAAATGATTTTGATTGACCATCATACAATACATGAATAGGAGGTGGGGGTGCAATAAGTTCTGGTAACCTAATTTTGCCTTGTAAACAACATGTTCTGAAACTTAGATTGAACAATCCTATGCAAGATAATCGCTCATCCTGCCAATGTAAGGCCGAACAATAAGGATACTGAATATTCATCGGCTCGAGAAAATGACGTTTATTATTGATAGGGACGATAACATTCAATTCGTCATTAGTAACCATACTGTCAACATCGCTAAAGGGTTCTGGTGGGGATCTACAAATAAAAATTGTATGCATACAAAGATGAGAAGTAAGGAAATATTAGGCAGCTAATAAAGTATATAGAATATACATACCATGTTGGATCTGCTAGAACAACAGACAACGTGATGGGGGAATTGTCGTCAGTTTGATGAGAATATGGTGCTACATCAGAGATAGCATCATAGTGGGCATAGTCTATCTCTAAATTCCGAGGCGAGGGTAAAGGTCACACAAGAACGGGTAAGAATAAATCAAAGTCAGTTGGAATGAAAACTGGGTCAGACGCAATTGTAGGTGTTAGATAACATTCCAAATTATTTGTCCGCGCCTTTTTTTGTGGAAGGTTTGCTATAGTGGCTCAGTGCAATGGAGTTAGGTCTTGCAAATCATGACATAAGGGTTGTGGGGGAGTGTAAATCACCGGTATTTTCCTATGCAACAATCCAACAGGGGAAAGACAATTCATTATAACTCTATTTTCTTAAGAGCAATAGAAATACTTATCAATCCGAAGATATTAATCAAAAAACTTACCAAAGAGGCAGACATATTTTCTTTTCCATTTTTCAGGCAATTAGTGGGCGTGCGACATACTTTTGATGTTGAAGGTCCAGTATGATTGCTAAGACTTCGTGTTTTTTGCCCAAGTACGCATTCATTCTAGCATTGCAGATAGTTAGTTTTATGTATTTAAGTCCAAATACAAACGATGAGAATAGTAAATGTATCTCGACATTGCACAATTGATTAGGCGAATGTTCAGCCAATATTGTACTAAGAGATGGTTGGGAATGCAAGGGGATTGCATTGTAATCTGCAGTAACCGTGTTAGCAAGTGGAGCATGGTTGGGGAATTGGGACAAAGTTTGGTGAGTTGGCATCAAGACTGGAAAGTATTTGGGTAGAGGTGNTTAGTCCAAATACAAACGATGAGAATAGTAAATGTACCTCGACATTGCACAATTGATTAGGCGAAAGTTCAGCCAATATTGTACTAAGAGATGGTTGGGAATGCAAGGGGATTGCATTGTAATCTGCAGTAACCGTGTTAGCAAGTGGAGCATGGTTGGGGAATTGGGACAAAGTTTGGTGAGTTGGCATCAAGACTGGAAAGTATTTGGGTAGAGGTGGAGTGTAATTCCCAAACCGCTCTCTTTTCTGGCGTACGCACTGCGCCAGCTTACACCGCGAGCACGCACTACTATCATTGCGATTTCATTCATGTCTGGCGCGTTGAGCCTCAATTTTAGAGCAAGCCAAATTTGATGCGGGAGCCTAAGATAGGAAGTGACGTGTGAAATAAGTTCAATAATTAGCGAACTAATATAATTTCAAATCCCTAATAGAAATTGCATTAATCTACAGCAAGTAAATGTAGCAATTTATGGGGAAAAAATTAAGAAAATTAACTAAGAATTAATCAAATTAACTCAATTTATAATATGTAANATGTAGCAATTTATGGGGGAAAATTAAGAAAATTAACTAAGAATTAATCAAATTAACTCAATTTATAATATGTAAGAATGGCTAAGATAACCAATACATAATTTGGATAATATGTTAGCATGTCCAAAAAGCATAACTTTTTAAAATCAAANGATAACCAATACATAATTTGGATAATATGTTAGCATGTCCAAAAAGCATAACTTTTTAAAATCAAATTCATAATAAATATCGCTCTTATAATAATACCACAACACAATAATTCTCCTCGATGATGGTATGGAGTCATGTGTGCATGAGAGAGAAGTGTAAGAGTGAGAATGAGGGGTGAAGAACTAAAAAATATTACCAACAATGTAGTGTATATCGCTCTAATCAAAATACCAATACGTTAAATAGCTATTGGATATGTTGTGTTAAATAATTTTTATCAATACATAAACAACGATCAGTACAATAGACTAGTTGAGTAAACCAATTTTCTTTTCCAATAGAACTACCAATTTTTTCTTTCCCCTTCGTCGTAGATAGAGCAACACTTAGGTTGTTCAAGTGATTCACATTTGAATTAGCCTAAGAAGTACAAAATAAGGCATTATGCTAGCAAGTCCAAAAAGCATAACTTTTTAAAATCAAATTCATAATAAATATCGCTCTCATAATAATACCACAACACAACAATTCTCCTCGATTATGGTATGAAGTCGTGTGTGCATGAGAGAGAAGTGTAAGAGTGAGAGTGAGGGGTGAGGAACTCAAAAATATCACCGACAATGTAGTGTATATCATTCTAATCGAAATACCAACACGTTAGATATGTTGTGTCAATTTAATTTTATCAACACATAAACAACAATCAGTACAACATACCAGTTGAGTAAACCATTTTTTTGTTCCAATAGAACTGCCAATTTTTTCTTTCCCCTTTGTCGAAAATGGAGCACCACTTAGGTTGTTCAAGTGATTCACATTTGAATTCTCTTAGGAAGTACAAAATAAGGCATTAGTCAAAAAATGCAAACTAGTNCTTAGGAAGTACAAAATAAGGCATTAGTCAAAAAATGCAAACTAGTGGTGTTACCTTATCCACATGTAATTGATTAAGTGCACATTCAGACAAAACATTGACAGGTATGTTGTTACTATCACTTAGATCAACCTGTAAGAGCAGACTTAATAAATTGTAGGCATAATGAAATTTACAAATTGTAGGCGTAATGTAATTAATCTTTATCGCTTCAGGAAGGTTCGGATCCATCTATAAAAAATAATGATTTGAGACTTAGATACGATAGAATAATAGTTTCGACAATATCAATCGCATTAGCATATATATAGATTTAACCAATGGCATTAGCATATATATAGATTTGAATTGTAGGCGAAATGAAAAAAACCATATAAAACAGGGTGGCTTCATGCAAAGCAATTGTATGTGAGTGTGAGTGTGTGTGCGTGTGTTGGGGGGGTTCTGTGCTTTGTGTGTGTGAGAGAAAGAGACATGTGAGAACCATAAAAACCAATAAAAGGATTGGAAGAACCATAAAACACACCAAAACACAACNGTTGGGGGGGTTCTGTGCTTTGTGTGTGTGAGAGAAAGAGACATGTGAGAACCATAAAAACCAATAAAAGGATTGGAAGAACCATAAAACACACCAAAACACAACAAAAATCAATAGTGATAGACAAACAATAACAAAATTGGACAATAAAAACCAATAAAAGGATTGGAAGAAACATAAAGAAAGCACACTCATATGGGTCATTTAACTATTACATACACTCTATGGATCTTATTGGGTTTGCAGCTCCTGCCTTTTATGGGCTAGAATCTAATATGAGGGCAGAGTGCAGGGCTTTGCTTGATGGATTAAAAATGATTTTGAGCAATGATTTGGAGGGTCATCAGTTTTGGATTGAGTATGACTCACAAGTGTTAGTTCATATGGTGTTGGGCCAAACTGAAGTGCCATGGAGGTTGAAGGATATTATAGAGCAGATCTGGAGGATCCTTGACAAACTGAGGTTTAAGTTGGGACATATATACAGGGAAGCCAATGTCATAGCTGATTTTTTGGCTTCTTTTGCTGTGCTGTCTGGCAGATGCTATGAGTTTTTTGAAAGTTATGTTTTGCCTCTTTACTACAAGACTGCTTTTACAGCAGGATCAAGGTAGGTTACTTACTGGTAGATTGAAGAAGACTGTTGTGTTTGATAAATGGGGCTGGATGAGAATTTGTAGTGTTTGGATCTGTGGATTGTGGATGATCTACGTAATTGGGCATAAAGGTATGATGCATCATTGGTTTGCTGCTATTCTAAAATCTGTCTGGGTTTGAGGAAGGTTTCAGGTGCTGAATGTGGAGTGTAAGGCATGAAAGGAGAGGAGATTGAGGCATTGCATTAGGGGAATGGAGGAGTTTTGTTCCCATGAGTTGAAGGATTAAAGCCAACTCTTGGGGGTAGTTTCTTTCTGCATCAGGTCCCAGGCTATAGGCTGTNGCATTGCATTAGGGGAATGGAGGAGTTTTGTTCCCATGAGTTGAAGGATTAAAGCCAACTCTTGGGGGTAGTTTCTTTCTGCATCAGGTCCCAGGCTATAGGCTGTCTGAAGTTGCAGGGCTTTGATCAGAGGGCCTGGGCTGAGCTACAGGGACAAAAAACACAGTTGCTGTACAAGATCTGGTTTAACAGAATTTCTGTTTTTTTGTACAGTTTACTATTTTGTTTGTTAAAACAGCTACTATTTTCTTGACAGTTTCTGTTTTTTATTCTTGTAATTCTTGGTTGTTCATTAATAAAATTTTCTCACTTTTTGAAAAAGATCGTAGTGCAAATCGACAAAAAAAGGCGCACTTTCTATGAAATTGGAGTTGCATGTTCAATTGAATCCCCAGGTGATAGAATGAATATGAAAGACGTTGAGTTAGGTCTACTTTCAATTAGATAAAAATTCACTGGATCAAGAAGGCGTGATTAATGGGTCTTGGCAGGTGAAATATTTTGAAACATGGCTTGTAATTTCACTTATTTAAACTCCTAATAATGTGGTTTGGAAGCATTGATTACGATATGCATTGTTAATTTCAAATCTAAGAACGGCCACTTTCTATTTCGATTTGCAATGTTGATTTCAAAAAAAAAAGAGTCAATTATTAAGCCAAGTTTTCTGTCATTATTGTCAATTTGTCCTGTTTTATGGTTGCTTATATCAGTCCAAGTGATAATAACTGTAGTTTCAATGCAAGACAAAAAGTACCAAGTATTTTTATTTCTAAGGGTAATATGAGTTTATCCCGAGCATGACCCTTTAGTTAATTGTATCGGCACTTTTCAACCCAATCTAACAAGTACAAAAATAGTTCTTAATGAGGCACTGAAAAATGACTCTCTATCATAAGAACAAAAATTGTTTTTTGTTCTTTCGTATTGTAAACTTTTGCAAATTAAAAAGGCAAAAAGAACCAAAATCCACTACAAACTGCCACTCAGTTTCAGGGAATCCAGAATTGGAGGAAACTAAAACCCAAAAGGACCAAAACCCTAACTAAATTCCCAAGATTATGCGAGATTAACTCTTTATTATCGTAAACTTTTGCAAATTAAAAAGGCAAAATGAAAAAAAATCCTCTACAAGCTGCCACTTAGAGGGAACTAAAACTCTAACTAAAATTCCAAGATTATGCAAGATTCACTCACCATTTTACCAATTTCAGCGCAAAAATTAAGCAATATTCTCACTAATTCCAAGCAAACCACAAGATATTCATTAAAAGATAGATAGAAATAAGATCCAAGTTCCCATAAATAGTTATCCTTAACAAATGTTTTATGAACATACATTGTGGATACGCTGCAATTTGACAGAACAAATGGTATGCACCCAGAACACTCCAATTAAGTTTAAAGACACCTNTGTTTTATGAACATACATTGTGGATACGCTGCAATTTGACAGAACAAATGGTATGCACCCAGAACACTCCAATTAAGTTTAAAGACACCTCTGATGCAAAGACATAAATGGATTGCAAACTTGAGACCATACCAACAAATCCTCTCCAACCTTCTTGGCATCAATAAGAGGGGAACATAGTTAAGTTTAACAGAATTTGGTACTAAGTGAACAACTGAAATTTCATGCACACCAACTGCTATAGCTGCAACATCCACTAAAAAATACAGAAAATCACAATCAATCTTAACTGGGGAGGATTAACACCCAATTTCAAAACCCTAAATTAACAACCAATTCAAAACCCTAGATTAACATATTGGGTGTGCCATGATGTGTGTATGTGACTGTGATTGGGTGCTCTGGCTGGGTGGGGGTGTGTTCGTGTTTGTTCGACTGTGTGTGACTGTGTCCAACTACTCTTCTTTTTCCTTATTCTTTTTAGGATTGCCTAACATTCTTGATAATCCCTTTAATTCCATGAACATACCAAAACCAATAAAAATTGATCATCAAAAAATAAAGGCAAGTGTATGGACATACTGGACCATTAAAAATTGACATTCATAGGAAACCAACTACTTATAACAAATTGATTGAAATCTTGCAGTTTTCTCAAATTACGTAAGCTAGTACAACAATGGATTTCTTCGTAAGACTCATAGGAAACCAACTATAAACAATAGAGCATGCATCGAAAANCGAGTGTATGGACATATTGGACCATTAAAAATTGACATTCATAGGAAACCAACTACTTATAAATCTTGCAGTTTTCTCAAATTACGTAAGCTAGTACAACAATGGATTTCTTCGTAAGACTCATAGGAAACCAACTATAAACAATAGAGCATGCATCGAAAAACAAATCACTTAATTGTGAAACTCAACTGACAGAGAAGAGGTCATAACAAAATATGGATTTGGCCACCAAAAAAAAGCTCATATCAAAACATGGATTTGGACACCGAAGAAACCTTATTTTGGAAGAAACCTGATTAGAAGAAAACATGCTCTAATGAAATTTAACNACAAATCACTTAATTGTGAAACTCAACTGACAGAGAAGAGGTCATAACAAAATATGGATTTGGCCACCGAAAAAAAGCTCATATCAAAACATGGATTTGGACACCGAAGAAACCTTATTTTGGAAGAAACCTGATTAGAAGAAAACATGCTCTAATGAAATTTAACAATTATCATAACAAACTTGCTATTTCAACAGTAAGGTAAACAATACAATACAAAAATGCAATACCCAAAAAAAAAAAAAATTAAAGGAAGGACATAAGGTAAACGTACTGCTAGAGAAAAGTAAAATTGTGAATGGAACCTAGAAATGGAAGAGAACAAATAGCCACCAATTTACACAGTATTTACAATGCCTAAAATAACAAAATTTTCGTGGGAAGTGTAAAGATAGGGGAAGGAGAGAAGCAGAGAGGGGAAGAGAGATCCATAATTTAGAACTCAAAGGGTCTACATTATGTTTTTCTTTCATTGAGCCAAAACAACAAATAGTTTGAAAGCATAAATTCAAAATCTATAAAAGCCACTAGCTTACACAGTATATACAATGCGTAAAATAACGAAATAGAATAGACAGGGGAAGAGAGAGATAGAATAGACATACCTTGATGGAGGGACTAGTCGATCGATGGTCACTGGAGACGCTGGTGGTGTCGTTGGGGCGTAACACACACACACACACACACAGAGGACTAACGGGGAAAAAAAAGAGGAAGAAACAGGTTTGAAAAAAAAAAGAGATGTAGGTGGAGGCTGTATCTCTCTGACGATGAAGTGATTGAGGTTGGTTTGATTTTGAAAAATAATAATAAGCGAAAAGAGATGAATTTAGGGGAAATGGAAGAGTATTAATGACAGTTGGACGAATGAAATGATTTGAGATCATCGAACGTTGAAGGCACCTTATTTTATATTATAGATCTTTTTTTTTGATATCTTTGAGAGTACCAATTTGATTTAAGAGTACTAATTTTTGCANAGAGTATTAATGACAGTTGGACGAATGAAATGATTTGAGATCATCGGACGTTGAAGGCACCTTATTTTATATTATAGATCTTTTTTTTTTGATATCTTTGAGAGTACCAATTTGATTTAAGAGTACTAATTTTTGCACTATTTCTAATATTTTCTTTCTCTTTTGGAGAATATTGTTGATTGCTATGTCTCTGGCGCAATCTAGATAAATGTATTTTACAATATTTTTATAAACAAAAGAAAAAGAAATTTATCTTATATATGCATATACTCTAAAATAATAATAATCTTGACCCTTTAATAAGATGTGATGTATTACATATACTCTATGAAGTATNTTGATTGCTATGTCTCTGGCGCAATCTAGATAAATGTATTTTACAATATTTTTATAAACAAAAGAAAAAGATATTTATCTTATATATGCATATACTCTAAAATAATAATAATCTTGACCCTTTAATAAGATGTGATGTATTACATATACTCTATGAAGTATCAAAGGCTAGAAATTGTCAAATTAAAAGTACACATGTAATGTAACTCTAGTATAAATTTCACACAATTTAGACATAATTTTCAAATATATTTTCAAAAAAAAATTTACCTCTTATAACTTTTATATTTTTTAACTTAAGTCACTTAGACCGGAAATAAGGTTCAACTTGACAGAATAAACCAAAATGTTTTTAGAATTCACAAAACTCATGAAATAATTGATAGTAATAAACGAGTCAATAAACTTGACTGACTCCAATAAATTTTTTTTATACATCAACATCCTTATATTTAAAATCACATATTTATATTGAACAATCATAATCGGGTGATATCAACCTTGGACTTGTAAATAACATCTTACAATACATGAATAATTATTTGTCAAAAGAATTTTTTAACGTATATTCACAATTATTCAAAGTTGATCTTGGATGTCCAAAATGAGTATGCCAAAACTTAAAAAAAAAAATTGGGTCATAGCACTTCAGGTGCATCATAATATATAGTTCAATTATTTTTCAGGTCATAAAATATGACCCCGTATAAAAACCAAGAACTTTCTCTAGCACAAGCTTTTTGCTTGAAATAATTAAAGGGATAATGTGATATTCATTATCCAAGAATAAAATAAAATATAAATCCAAAAAATCCAAAAGAATATATCAAGTACAAGATACAACGTAATGTAAAGTAATTAATTTTTTAAGAACTATTTGGAGTTGATCTTCAAGATCAATCTATTTTTTTTCATGACTGTTTAAACATATTCTTTTTAGGGAATGATGTACATCCGGTCATATGAGATTAACAATTTTTGTCAAAAGCATAAAATTATTATTTAGTTTCAAACCACATAATATCAATCAATTATGGATCTACCCTCCTTATGTGCTACTATAGGAGCATATTCGAATCATGAAATGTGATCAATTATTTTGCGAGTATATATTTTTTCGGGAATTTTTTCCATAATTTAAAGTATGTTTGGATTTTGTAACCTTTGGTGCATCAAACATTTTGGAGGATTAGTATCTTCAGGAACTCATATCTCTTCAATTGGTACGTGGGTATTTTACCACAAAATAATCAAATTTATTCTTCAAGAATATGGTGGTGAAGGATAATGATTGTATTTGTGCGATTTTTTAGGGATGCTTAATTTCCTTTCTCAATTGTATCTTTAGGAACCATCGTATCAAACAAGCACTAATTTATACTTTTTAATACATGATTCATTTTGTTTCGGACAATGAATTTATCATTACTTATGGCAATGGATTCATTCTGCTTTTGGTAGTGAATAATTGTTGCTTCTCACAACCAATTCATTATGGTTTTGCCAATACATATAATTTCTAAAATTTATAGCATCAATGTGAATCTCTTCAAGGATCCAAGAAAAATATAACTCGAAATATAAAATATAACAATTCTATAAGAGAATTATATAAGTATAATCAACAACAATCTATTCATTATAAATAGTAATGCAAATTATATATCCTACAAGAATAAACAACACCTACTTGATTGAATATGTAATTGTTAGAAATCTATACTATTAATAAAAATACCTTACATGAAATTTTTTTGATTTACTATTTTACCCTTACACAAAATTATAAAAATTAACATGTCATTTTATATTTAAATATGCAAGTTACCATTATATTCCTCTATATTTAAATAACAAACAAACCTATAACATGTTATCTAAATCTCTATATTTGTGAAATTTTTAGATGGTCATGTTACTCTTAATATGAAATATAAAAACATTATTCTTTTTTCTCAAAACTCAAATATTAATACATTGACAACTTCATTGATACAATATTGTCTCTAGTGTCAAAAAATTAATAAATATATCTTTTTCTCTTTATTCACAATACAAACAATTTAAGTATGATAAATATGAGATTATATCTAATTTAACTATGTAATTAAATATTTATGTATTTTATCAAATATTTTAAAGAAAACTTTTACGTGCAACGCACGTGTTGCATTGCTAATAATATAAGAAGAAACAACACCAAGTTTTATAGAGCAATGACCTTTTGTATGGATTTTCTAAATTGAACCAAAAACTCATAAATAATAGTGGACTTGGGCACAATGCCATCTATATGATTATATAACTAACAGGTTTCATAGGAAAATATTTAACAAATCTTCCCTACTCAAATAATAGCATTTTATAGATTTGAAATATTTAAATGGCCCCCACTAGTTAAACTCTTCTAGGCCATTCCTTATTTATTTATTTTTTTTGGTTAACAACCCCACATTTGGATTTTTAATAACTACTCCAGATTTAAGTTTTTTTGAGAAATTAATTTCATGCATTAATTTATAAATTTTCAATAACGTTGGGTAGGAGTGAAGGTAGGTAGCATTGCAGATAATGGTCGAGAGAGAAAGATTATAAAATTTGTAAGACACACATAGATAGGGTTGATAATTGAGTTGAGTTATTTGGNATATATTTTCAAAAAAAAATTTACCTCTTATAACTTTTATATTTTTTAACTTAAGTCACTTAGACCGGAAATAAGNAATTTTTTTTACCTCTTATAACTTTTATATTTTTTAACTTAAGTCACTTAGACCGGAAATAAGGTTCAACTTGACAGAATAAACCAAAATGTTTTTAGAATTCACAAAACTCATGAAATAATTGATAGTAATAAACGAGTCAATAAACTTGACTGACTCCAATAAATTTTTTTTATACATCAACATCCTTATATTTAAAATCACATATTTATATTGAACAATCATAATCGGGTGATATCAACCTTGGACTTGTAAATAACATCTTACAATACATGAATAATTATTTGTCAAAAGAATTTTTTAACGTATATTCACAATTATTCAAAGTTGATCTTGGATGTCCAAAATGAGTATGCCAAAACTTAAAAAAAAAAATTGGGTCATAGCACTTCAGGTGCATCATAATATATAGTTCAATTATTTTTCAGGTCATAAAATATGACCCCGTATAAAAACCAAGAACTTTCTCTAGCACAAGCTTTTTGCTTGAAATAATTAAAGGGATAATGTGATATTCATTATCCAAGAATAAAATAAAATATAAATCCAAAAAATCCAAAAGAATATATCAAGTACAAGATACAACGTAATGTAAAGTAATTAATTTTTTAAGAACTATTTGGAGTTGATCTTCAAGATCAATCTATTTTTTTTCATGACTGTTTAAACATATTCTTTTTAGGGAATGATGTACATCCGGTCATATGAGATTAACAATTTTTGTCAAAAGCATAAAATTATTATTTAGTTTCAAACCACATAATATCAATCAATTATGGATCTACCCTCNGGACTTGGGCACAATGCCATCTATATGATTATATAACTAACAGGTTTCATAGGAAAATATTTAACAAATCTTCCCTACTCAAATAATAGCATTTTATAGATTTGAAATATTTAAATGGCCCCCACTAGTTAAACTCTTCTAGGCCATTCCTTATTTATTTATTTTTTTTGGTTAACAACCCCACATTTGGATTTTTAATAACTACTCCAGATTTAAGTTTTTTTGAGAAATTAATTTCATGCATTAATTTATAAATTTTCAATAACGTTGGGTAGGAGTGAAGGTAGGTAGCATTACAGATAATGGTCGAGAGAGAAAGATTATAAAATTTGTAAGACACACATAGATAGGGTTGATAATTGAGTCGAGTTATTTGGATTCGACTCAAATAAGATTCGATACATGAACTGAGTTTAAACAATNTGCAGATAATGGTCGAGAGAGAAAGATTATAAAATTTGTAAGACACACATAGATAGGGTTGATAATTGAGTTGAGTTATTTGGATTCGACTCAAATAAGATTCGATACATGAACTGAGTTTAAACAATTTTGTATGTTTATTTANAGGTTCAACTTGACAGAATAAACCAAAATGTTTTTAGAATTCACAAAACTCATGAAATAATTGATAGTAATAAACGAGTCAATAAACTTGACTGACTCCAATAAATTTTTTTTATACATCAACATCCTTATATTTAAAATCACATATTTATATTGAACAATCATAATCGGGTGATATCAACCTTGGACTTGTAAATAACATCTTACAATACATGAATAATTATTTGTCAAAAGAATCTTTTAACGTATATTCACAATTATTCAAAGTTGATCTTGGATGTCCAAAATGAGTATGCCAAAACTTAAAAAAAAAAATTGGGTCATAGCACTTCAGGTGCATCATAATATATAGTTCAATTATTTTTCAGGTCATAAAATATGACCCCGTATAAAAACCAAGAACTTTCTCTAGCACAAGCTTTTGGCTTGAAATAATTAAAGGGATAATGTGATATTCATTATCCAAGAATAAAATAAAATATAAATCCAAAAAATCCAAAAGAATATATCAAGTACAAGATACAACGTAATGTAAAGTAATTAATTTTTTAAGAACTATTTGGAGTTGATCTTCAAGATCAATCTATTTTTTTTCATGACTGTTTAAACATATTCTTTTTAGGGAATGATGTACATCCGGTCATATGAGATTAACAATTTTTGTCAAAAGCATAAAATTATTATTTAGTTTCAAACCACATAATATCAATCAATTATGGATCTACCCTCCTTATGTGCTACTATAGGAGCATATTCGAATCATGAAATGTGATCAATTATTTTGCGAGTATATATTTTTTCGGGAATTTTTTCCATAATTTAAAGTATGTTTGGATTTTGTAACCTTTGGTGCATCAAACATTTTGGAGGATTAGTATCTTCAGGAACTCATATCTCTTCAATTGGTACGTGGGTATTTTACCACAAAATAATCAAATTTATTCTTCAAGAATATGGTGGTGAAGGATAATGATTGTATTTGTGCGATTTTTTAGGGATGCTTAATTTCCTTTCTCAATTGTATCTTTAGGAACCATCGTATCAAACAAGCACTAATTTATACTTTTTAATACATGATTCATTTTGTTTCGGACAATGAATTTATCATTACTTATGGCAATGGATTCATTCTGCTTTTGGTAGTGAATAATTGTTGCTTCTCACAACCAATTCATTATGGTTTTGCCAATACATATAATTTCTAAAATTTATAGCATCAATGTGAATCTCTTCAAGGATCCAAGAAAAATATAACTCGAAATATAAAATATAACAATTCTATAAGAGAATTATATAAGTATAATCAACAACAATCTATTCATTATAAATAGTAATGCAAATTATATATCCTACAAGAATAAACAACACCTACTTGATTGAATATGTAATTGTTAGAAATCTATACTATTAATAAAAATACCTTACATGAAATTTTTTTGATTTACTATTTTACCCTTACACAAAATTATAAAAATTAACATGTCATTTTATATTTAAATATGCAAGTTACCATTATATTCCTCTATATTTAAATAACAAACAAACCTATAACATGTTATCTAAATCTCTATATTTGTGAAATTTTTAGATGGTCATGTTACTCTTAATATGAAATATAAAAACATTATTCTTTTTTCTCAAAACTCAAATATTAATACATTGACAACTTCATTGATACAATATTGTCTCTAGTGTCAAAAAATTAATAAATATATCTTTTTCTCTTTATTCACAATACAAACAATTTAAGTATGATAAATATGAGATTATATCTAATTTAACTATGTAATTAAATATTTATGTATTTTATCAAATATTTTAAAGAAAACTTTTACGTGCAACGCACGTGTTGCATTGCTAATAATATAAGAAGAAACAACACCAAGTTTTATAGAGCAATGACCTTTTGTATGGATTTTCTAAATTGAACCAAAAACTCATAAATAATAGTGGACTTGGGCACAATGCCATCTATATGATTATATAACTAACAGGTTTCATAGGAAAATATTTAACAAATCTTCCCTACTCAAATAATAGCATTTTATAGATTTGAAATATTTAAATGGCCCCCACTAGTTAAACTCTTCTAGGCCATTCCTTATTTATTTATTTTTTTTGGTTAACAACCCCACATTTGGATTTTTAATAACTACTCCAGATTTAAGTTTTTTTGAGAAATTAATTTCATGCATTAATTTATAAATTTTCAATAACGTTGGGTAGGAGTGAAGGTAGGTAGCATTACAGATAATGGTCGAGAGAGAAAGATTATAAAATTTGTAAGACACACATAGATAGGGTTGATAATTGAGTCGAGTTATTTGGATTCGACTCAAATAAGATTCGATACATGAACTGAGTTTAAACAATTTTGTATGTTTATTTAGAAAAAGAGCCTAAAAAATTCGATTCGAATTCTTGTAAAATTCTATTCAAATTCTTGTAAAGTTCGATTTGTTTATATATAAAATTGTAGTCGAATTACTCGGGTTTCACATGTTTTTTAAATAAGTCAACCTTGAATAATTTTTTAAATTTTTGTAAAAAAATTTAACCCCATAAACCCGATTCAATTATCAAACTATCCGTACCGGGCGTTTAGTTATTTTGTAAACTCCCGGTTCGAAAAGGCTCCAAACTATTTATTAGTTCACAGCTCAGTAGAAAAGCATGCCCATGAACGGAGGCATTCCTGTCAATTCAATTACAGAATGGCAATTCAAGACATTCAAGAACAAACCCAGGGCTAATTCAGTAAAATTACATCTCAAAAGAAGTAGCTAGGTCCGCTTATAACTCTAGGTTTTCCTCTGGCTCTCACACAGTGTGTCATCATCGTCACATATCTGTGGAGGAGCAGCACCAGAAGCTGCACCGTCTATTTGGTAATACTTAGGGTTAGGGTTTTTTTTTTCCTGTGAATAACACACATCGATACACATATCTATGTATTTTCTCTGATCTTAAGTTCGTTTTTTCGATATCCTATGTACTGTGTTACTGAATATTCGAATTTGTTGTTCAATGCGTGATATTGTGCTTGTGTCGCTGATGAACATTATTCTTATGCTATTTTCGTTTAATCGGTTTCCTTTTTGATGTTACTTTTTATGTCATGTTTATGAAAATTTACTTTGGGTTTAGGGTTTATTGTGAAACCTTTTGTTAAACAGGCATATGTATGTGTATTTATGCATGACTGTTTATTTTGTTTATTGATTAATTCGATTTTTTTTAAATATTATGTAATGTGATGTAGTGTATACTATGTACATATATGCGTAGTTATTGCAAGAAAGAGTTTTTTTGGTGATGGGTACGTGGGAGGAGTGAATTCTCTGTTTTCTGATCCAGATCCCCTTGTCAGCTTGTGGGGTTAATGAAATTAAGAAATGATTATGGGTTTGAATAGTTAAGTGAAGAGCCATGATTGTCACAGTATTTTTAGTTTTTTTCACTGCATGGCGTGGTTCTGGATGCTCTTGTTTATGTTTTTCTATTGGCACCTATTGTGTGGGACGAACTAGAGTTTAGTTAAACTGCATGAATGTTCACTAAGTAAAGCTACCCTGGAAATGGCATGTGTCAAGAGGGATTTATGTGCCACGATAACATACTGGTTTTTTGTGGTCAATGAAATGTAAACTAAGTTATAAATTTGTGCTGTAACACCAAGAAGGTAAAAAAGAGAGGTTGCAACTCGAGGAAGAATGTTTGTATAATAGACAATTGAATTTTTGCTTTGTAATAGAAAGTGGGAAAAGTCCTATAAAAAATAGAAACTGGTAAAAGAAAAAGATTACAGAAGTTGAGTTTTTGTCAGTGATCATCAAGTTTGGTTAGATGTTCCATCCATGTAAATGCTGTGATGTGTATTTGGTTGGCCTAATCAGACTTGTGGAGAGATTTGTCATTTTTGAAAGTTTGAAGTGAGTTGCACATAGTTCACCTATAAGCTATCCTTAGATGAAAGGGAGGTATGCTTATGATGCAGTGATAAACAAAGATCTATAGTACCCTGCAAGAACTCTTTTTTTTTTTTTGGGAAAATTTTAAGGCTTCATACATTATGGTATTCATTTCTTTGAAGTGCATAACTCCATCAGCGTAGTCTCTCACATATGAGGGCACTTAGATAGGTGGTGGGTATTGGGTGGTACATGAAAAGGTGGAATTATATGAATTGGAGCTCAAGAAGTTAGAGGTAATACTACTTAACACATTGGACCTTAATGAACTAGTCCGTGGAGAGCACTTATTGCATCAGATTGTTTTTATCTGGTCAGGCAGTGAAAAAGAACGAGCTTGATGTGGAAAGGGATAAAAATGATTCCTAGAGTTATGCCTTGGATAAGGCAGAAGTCGGAATGGTAATGTTGGGATTTGCAAAGTCCATCACTTGACTGGAACACATGCCTTGATAACTTGAGTTTGTGCAAGTTGCGTTTAAGAGAGTTTTCTTGTTGCTTTCTTGAAAACCAGGACCATTTTCTCTTCTTTGCCTGTTTGGCATTGTGGGTGTGTATCCTGGGGCCGCTTTTATGGACAGTTGTACCATAGTCCATATGGACATGACACTAATTAATGTGTTGTGCCAGATTGTTCACAGAGATAATTCTACAGCTCTGCTGGATTGTTTTGTATTGCTGCTGCTTTCCTCAATTTGTTAAAATTTATTGGCATGATTTTATTAGTTTATGTGCCCATGACAAGTAGTGGTATTCTTGCTTCATCAGATTATCGGTGATGCTGGCTTGATTTCTGGAATATAAAAAAGGAATGAGTAAGAAGAATCCATTGGTTTTCTTGGACGTGTCCATTGATGGAGATCCCGTGGAAAGAATGGTTTTTGAGGTATCGTAATATTTTGATTGATGACTCGAGTACTAAATGAGATTTTTTTTTGGTATGGATAATTGATATCTGATTTTTGTTGTTCACTCCTAAAGCCAGCCATGTTTCTACTCTTTCTTGTCCACTATCATATTACTTCCTTCCTCAATGCAAATGTGTACTGTTTATATTTTGCCTTGCAGCTTTTCTCTGATGTTGTTCCCAAGACTGCCGAAAATTTTCGTGCTCTCTGTACAGGTAATATGTTTGTTTGCAATTGATTGTGGGTAGTTGTAATTTTCTCCAGTAATTTTACCCATCTTTTTTGGTTCAGTAGTTCTTATGTAGCTCCATGTTGTATTCCCACAATGGTTCAAAAAGCTCTCTATAAATATTCCTAACTGTGTATCCGGGGGGAGCTGTTGCACACTATTAGTATCCGTAAACATGGCTACTGATCATGCTATGTAAATTTACATGTTTACTTTTGCTTATTTTTCCCCTTCTTTTTAGATGCTTACTCCTATTGTTGACTGGAGTAAATCGTTAATTCTGTTTCCATTTTTTGCATAATTATTAACCTCCAGGGGAGAAGGGAAACAGTAAAAAAACTGGAAGACCTCTACACTACAAAGGAACTTTTTTCCACAGCATTATCAAAGGATCCATGGCTCAGGTATTTTCTTCATTTCTTTATTTGTTTTTATCTTTTCCTCAGCATATGGATTGAACGGCTCATTCCCTCTGTGCTTAGTTTCTCGTTGAGAATGACTTAGAAGTGGTCTTCGTCTTTTAGTCAGCTACCCTTTTTTATAATGTAGGATACAGGGATGATTGTCACGACTGCTTTTCTTGTGATTATTTTAAGGTTGTACTTACCGAGTTATTCTCAAAAAATTACTAAATATACTCTGCCCACTGCCCAGTATTGCAGCAATTTCCTATACCGATTACAAGATGCTTAACAGCTTGTACTCATTTTGCAGGGTGGCGATTTTCTTAGACGAGAGGGTATGTATTCTTTGGCAATCATTTGCATTCATGTACTATACCCTCTATTATTTTCATGATCCTCCTATCATTTGCATTTGCAAACTATGCTGCTTATTTCATGTAGTGTATGCCATAGATGCTAAAAAGCATCAATTTAGTGAGCGAGGTTTGTATTTTCTTTTTCAAATGGTGAAATATGTACCTTCTATAAATACATTAGTCATGTCTGGCCTACATCCTCACCATTCAAAATGGAATTGGAGGATCCTCAAACTATTAGGAAATTGGAGAGGAGCTAACCCTGTAGCAAAATCTCCATCCCACCCCCCAAAAGGAAAGGAATTAAGTACCACAAACCCACAATTTATTACCTCTAAATCATTGGATTATGTTTTATTGAAAAAAGTGCTTTTAGCTAGTGGTTGGTCCTGGGCATTTTGGATCTAAAATCTGTCATATTTTTGCCCAAAGCGGCTATTGGCCTTCCACCTGCTGTCTCATGTTTGGCAGCCAAGCATTTTAATCAACAGCACCTCAGATTGATGTTTTTTGCCTGATAAGAGTCCATACAGTTTATTCTTTGACTTGAAATAGGACCAGCTGTCAACCCAAGGTTAGAAAAATCGTTTCTGACAGTATATGCCGAGTAAAATCATGAATTGAGCTTTTGCAATGATCGAAGAGGACGCAAGACTATAGATGTTGCAGGCTTGCAGCAGTTCTTTCATTTTTACACATGCTTTGGGAATAGCTGATGGCATAACTACCTGCAGTAAATAGATTAATATGTTGACCTCAAAAGTTTAATGACTACAATTGCATATAATTAGTACAGTTGTTGAAACTAGGTGGGCTGAGTAACCTGATCATGTTTGGTTCAGATTGCAGTATTTTCAATATATAGGTTTAGGGACCAAATCAACTGCTTTTATGGTTGTTGAGGTTCTTCTTTTACTGACTTCTATTTTCTTTTTTGCAGGGGCTTATGGAGAAAGCATATATGGTGGAAGGTTTCCAGGTGAGAGCATGTTCACGTGATTGTTCCTTTTTATGTGGATTATGTAGAAAATCTTGATGGCCTTTTTGGTGATGCATAACTCAAGTAGTCGATGGACTAAACCTGCTTGATAATATTAGGAGTGTGTGACTTGGATAGTGATTACATTAATTGCACACATACACACACACATTCATTAATATTTTTCCTGCAAATCATTTGTATCTTGAGAGCAAATGGGTTTCCTTTTGCATTGCCTGTGAAGGTGGGGGCTGACTTTGATCTTATGTCGCTGTGGGAGCTTCAGTCCAATGAAATTGCACAGTTGTAATTCTATCTCTTAAATGGTAGGGTATATGAATGTTACGTCTACTTGTGTATATGCAACTCTTTGGTTTCTGGATTGGTAACCTTACATGTGTTTGACATGCAGCCAGATTTTTTTTTGATTTTGCTTCTATTCCCTTATTTAATTGCTGGTTTAGTTTTGTTTATTTTAATATGTAGTGGATTTGGAGATGAGAGAGAAAAAGTAATGGTGGAGGTAAGATTGTTATGTTTGTTCACTATTTCAAGGCAAGAGAAGTTTCTTCTTGCAGTTGGATTGAATATGGAAGTATAGTGACACTTTTTTTTTTGGTGTGTTTCTAGTTTAGTAAAGTTATGCTTAAATGGTGAACTTTGGCTGAAGGTAGTGGGTATAACCAGCCCCAACTATTTGAGCTTATGCAGCTATATTATCTATACATATTTGATTTTCTTCTTGGCTGAGCTTGCTTATGTGCATTCATGTGAATTGATTAAAGGTTGCTGTTTGATAGCTCTGCTATGGTGTACCAATTAAATGCTTGGCCTAATGTGATGATCACCGAGTGGTAAATGTCAACCATTCTCCTAAAGAAAGATCATGCTATTTCAATTTGTACTCTTTGACTGGATTAGAAATCTGTCTACATCGTATAGGGTACGATCTCATTTGGCTCGTTCCTTCTGTGTAAGGCTAGACTTGGGAGACTTTCTTTTTGTGTGAAAACTGAAGTTGTCTTGGGTCTGATGTTTAATCCTTGGTGATGCGGGCACCGTTTCACATCAGTGCTAAAAGTCGTACTTAGGGCACAATGCTCTCACATATAGTTGTATCTGGAAAAGGTATATTGTAGACAACTTTACCCCCATAATGTTAGTCAACGAGTCACCGTAACACCATCTTTGCTCCTCTGATTTGCTGCTGGTCCCATCAATTCCCACCCCCTTTGCTTAACATCACACAGCTGAACCGCATTTCTGTTGTCGCTGCCATTACTGGCGTTCATATTATTGGGGCTGTGAATATCCTTGCTGCATCAACTGTTCACCAGTCACCACAGCTACCGCCGTTGACATCTTGGGCCACTCCCATTTTCCCACCACATCCACAGCTGGACCAATTTTGTTTTTGTCGCTCTAAAATTTTATTTCTGCAATACACCACAATGTTTGTTTCTTGCTGTCACAATTGTTGCCCCTCTGGTGTTGCTGCAAATGTTTTTTTTCCCTGGGTAAATATCGCTGCAAATGTTTCTGTCACCATATTATTCCGTTGTGCCATCATTACTATTATTAGCACCAACACTTGGACCTTAGCTTCTATGCTGTATTTTTTAACATATTATCTTTTCTTTCCAGTTAGATTATATATATTTTTTAATTTGATTTTGACAGAATTCACTTTCTGTTTTTGAATAGATGGCCCATTTTCTGAAACTTTGTAAAGCAGTTGAAGTGTGCTTCTCATTTAAGAATAAAGTGTGTTCTGTGTGCTGCAATGCTTTTCGTATGCATAGCACCCTGTGTTGCTCATTGTGAAGGTTTCCATTGTTGTGTAGTTGTGAATAACAAGCATTGCACGTGATCTGTGTTACTTAACTGGTGGTTCACGTGACATGTTTCAGATGAGTCGTCCAAGCTAAAGCATGATTGCCCTGGTCTTCTGTCGATGGCAATTGCTGATCGTGATACACGTGGTTCTCTATTTAATATCACTTTCAAGGCTAATCATCATCTTGACAGGTTTATTTAGCTAATTTGAACCATTTTTAAATTAACATGACTTGAATATTTATTATCATTCCAAACATATTCCTAATTATTCTGTATTTTACTTTGCTTTATACATGCACCTTCCTTGAAATTTGTTTTGGTGACATATTCTTAACAGGAAATATGTAGTCTTCGGGAAACTTGTTCAAGGACATGAAGTTTTGAAAAAGATTGAACAAGCCGGCGATGAAGATGGGCGACCAGCAGTAACTGTGAAGATAATTTATTGTGGTGAAATTGGTGAGAGTGAGAATCAGAATGCTGCTGTGTTGGAGAATGGTATTGTACCATTGTGAAATATTATTTTGCAAATTACTATGTTATGGAGTCTTTTCAATTTTTTTCAAGCTTGAGATGAATCTTTTATGTTATTTTGTATATTCTTTGTTAATGTTTTTTGTTTTCTATATGTAGAGAAAAAGAAAGTGAATAAATTGAAAATGGGGAAGGATGCTTCTTCGGAGGCAAACAGTCAGGAAATACGGCGTAGGGGAAAGCACAAGAAATCTTTAAAAGAGAGAAGGAAAAAGAGAAGAAGATATTACACATCTGAATCAGACAGTTCCTCAGACTCCGAGACTGAAACATCTGAATCTGATAGTGATTCTGACTCATATATATCTTCTTCAACTGACATAAGCTCTTCAAGTGCTGACAAGCGTAGGAAGAGAAAGAGATCTTCTAAGAGAGACAAATATAGGCGTGGGAAAAGGAGGGATAAACGGCGTGAAAAAAAGCGCAAGAGGCGTGATAAGAGATCAAAACGCAGATCAAAAAGGTTGTATCGGCCTAATTGAGTTTTGTACCTTTCTGTTATTTAGTCCCTATATAGTTTGAGATGATTTGTCTATTTTTCTCAGTTTTGTAGCGATTTCCATGATATTAATTAACTATGGAGGATATACTATCTTGAATCCACCTAGTTTGAAAATGTTTGGTTTGACTTGTTGACGTAGTAGGAACCTTTGTTTAGAAATGCATTCATACATTTTGGAGTCCTTTTTTGTGCACGGTTTAACTATTCCCGATCCCCATTAAATGCCTTTTTGTGTGGAAAATAGTTTCCATTTACTTGGTAGATTTGTGTAACCATACCTTGCCAACCATCTAGGTTGTCCGGGATGCAATACAATTACACTACGAGGAATGCTATTGGGACTTAAAAAATTGACCTAATTTGTTAATCTAATGATATGACAGTGATGTGGTCCAACAGTGTTGTGACTGTAACTTTTGGACTTCTGTATTGGGACTCCATTACTTGACACATCATTATTAGCAAATCACACAACAATATGTCAGCAAATCACACAACATTATGTCACAAATCAGGTCTGTTTTTTCAGTCCCAATAGCATTACTCTTACAGTAATATCTTACTGTAAGTATACACATTTAACAGCATGTGGTAAAAAATGACTCATGTAGTCTAGTGAATTCAGCTGTTCGCTCTGTCTCCTTCTGAGGAGAAAAAAGATGGTTTAAAAAGGGAAAAAAGCATCTATCATGCATAAAGTACACGGCACACAAAACTGCATCCCGCTTTGGATCTTCACGTTCTCTTTATGCCGTTTTGTNATTCAGCTGTTCGCTCTGTCTCCTTCTGAGGAGAAAAAAGATGGTTTAAAAAGGGAAAAAAGCATCTATCATGCATAAAGTACATGGCACACAAAACTGCATCCCGCTTTGGATCTTCACGTTCTCTTTATGCCGTTTTGTTTGTCAGTTATGCCTTCTTAAGTGATCTGATAATAATTGAAGTTTTTTTTCACCCGTGGAGGATGTAACTGGCCATGAAGTGAATGCAAGAGATTATGATGTGGACAATCTCCTGATTTTCAATATGAATGCGAGAGTTATGATGCAGATTATCTTCTGGCGGTCAATATAATCTTTATTTCTTCATTTTTATTTTATATGTTTGCCTCTTTTTAATAATTCATTTATTCTTTTTGCATGTGCATGTGTTGTGTCTCCACCCCCCCCTTTCTTCCCGCTACCTCTGGGTTCTGTTGGTTTTTCTTTTGGGGGGTGGGGAGGCTGTTGGGTTATATGGTGGAAGAATTATTGCTTACTTGCTATCTTCTGAAGAAAATATTTAATCTCTTGCTGTTCCAGTGTAAACATTATCTTTGCATATCATGTTGATTTATTGGTTTCTGTAATATTGTTAAAGGGAACTGGATGGGCTCTCTGAGAGTGGAAGTGGAAGTAGCTCTGAAGGTAACACTGGTGATGTTGGAAAGCTAGATTGGAATCCTAAAGCCCTGGCTAAGACAACTGGTATGAGTGAATCAATTTCATTGCGTATCTGGCAAGCTATCTGCTACTTTTGATATATTTTCTGTTGGCCTCCCTCATTCTCTCTCACTGTATGCCTCTGTCTAAGATACTCTATCAAATAATTGTGGGGAAATTCTATTTTCCCTCTTGGGGTTTGGGCCTGCACTGCTTTAACTCATACAGTTCACAGAGCCATCCTATAACAAACAAGAACAAGTTTCTTCTTATCGGAATAGGAATCACGAAAATTTGAAATTAAAAATAAAAGATTAATATAAGCACAAAACTCTTGTGTAGTTTGCGCTAATGTCATATCGTTACAAAGTCCATCCAATTGTGTGACAGATACTCTTTTTGGCGATGTGAACCCTTTTAGTTTCTTATGAATACTGTCTCTCTTTCTACTGTAGTCTGCTCTCTCTCTCCCCCCCTCTCTAAATGTATCTCTTTTTCTCTACTCCTATTATTTGATAAAAACTATTGTTGTAGCCCACCGTCGGCACTTCCAATTCCTTCACCACAACAAATTCACTTGCAACACTGCCAATTCTACAACAACATCAAATTCACTTACACGTCTGCTACAAATCCACCTATACCTTGTAACATGAATCTTGATATAACCTAACACCTTTGTACCCCCAGTCACCACCACCACCCAGTTATTTCAGAAGTATGACTGAACCATCACCTGCACCAACCCTACCACCTCCATCCCACTTACTATCAAAAATCAAACACACACCAGCTTAACTGCACTTTCACCTTCTGCCGTGGCCTCTCCACCCACGACCCACTAGTCATCAACCACGACAATGAAAAAATTCAAACCAACTGCATCTTCACCCATTGTAATTACTACTACACCAACGACTGCCAATCATCAGTTATCCCAATAAAAAACCGAATTCATGAGCTGAACCAAGCAACCTTCGCCATTTATGATGCTTACCATTTCAATTGCAAGTGATCAAGCTGCATCCATTTCTATTACCAAAAATGCCGACACGTTGTGACACTAGAGTTGACGATGATTTTCCCAGTGGTCATCTTCTTGTGCTTTTGAAATTTTGGTTTTCCTATGAGTCATCTTTGAATTTATTGGTTGAAGTTTGATTTGTTTGGTTTAATTGCTTTGTGGATAAATTGTGGTTAGGGGTTTGATTTTGTGACTGGGTGGTGGAATTTTTTTGCTGGGTTGGTCTTGGTGTGGGGTTGTTAGAGGTCCGACATTTTTATGGTGGAGGGAGGGAGGGAGATCGGTCATCTTTTTATCAGTGAAAACCTAACCCAATTGGCTTTGATTTCAACTGGTAGGCTGATTATTTGACCTGAAGCAATTTGAGTTACTAATTGGATACTTAGGTTTACTCGTCGAACCAACATATTGAAGGTGTGGTGATTCCAACACCACCATATACAGCAAAACCAAAGTTTGGGGAAGGTTGATTCCAGAGGTTGTGGGGATGGCATGGGGGGGGACGAGGGTTTGTGGGGTGTGGTTAGAATCAAAGACAAGCGATGTTTTGGCTACAGTCTGTTTGTGAAGGTTTTTGCCATGGTGGGTTGGTCAAGGTGATTTGGCTATATGGGTTTGATAGTGGGTTGTGGCAGTGGTTATGTATGGGGTTCAGCAGTGAGGGTGGTTGGATAGTGTGTTACTAATGGGAGGAGATGGTTTTCATGTATAGTGGAGATGGTTTTCACGTATGGTTGGATGGTACATGGTTTTCATGTATCCGTCTATCACCATATACCAGAGGATGACTGCAATCCATACATGTTTTCCATGCTGCATTCTTTTTTGTCTTTTTAAAACTTGTGGTTCATGACTTCATTCTGACAAACTCTGCAGTTATCACCAAGTGGGGAGAGAGCTGGTGACGGACCAAAATTCCTGACAAACCAAAACACAGCTGCTTTACATAGTAGGATAGATAATGGCATTAGTCCACACTCCCTGGCACCCAAAATTAAGAGGGACCAAACTGGTTCTTGGTTTTTGCACTCACTTTTCATTACTGAATGGTTGCCTGTGATTAATATTGGATATTATCTAGTTAGGTTACTTTCATTCTAAGCAATAATGCATTTGATGGGTGTGGCATAATTTTGAGTACTTTATGACCATCTTAATATCGTACTGGCGAATGCTTATAGGGTTTCAAATATGTGTATTTTTATTAATGATATGTGCAACTGTATGTTGTTAAATTTTTGCAGTTGGAAATCTGTCTCCTGTAGTTCAGGAGAGGGAAGCTGATTCCACTCAACATAAAAAGGGGGAGGTGAGGGATATACTCGACAGGGAAGAGGGTGAATTCCCTAAAGAAAATGGAGAGCACCTGAGCAACGGGATTAACCTGCAAAATGGATCTGACAAGAGTACTGATAGACAACCTGATGTTGTAGATGATCACCCTGGCAAATCTAGGTTTTCTTTCCCTTCTTTTCATTATTTGGTTATTCTTATGCTTTCTGATTCTTCCAGATTGTTATTTAATAGAAGTTGATGAGCAGGAGCCGAAGCGCAAGTCCTAAAAAGACCATGAGTAAGAGTATGAGTATAAGTCCCAAGAAGAGTCTGAGCAACAGCCAGAGTGTGAGCCCCAAACGGAGTGTGAGCAAGAGTGCAAGTATCAGTGGAAGCCCTCCTCTGGTTTCGCGGAGAAGCAGAAGCATCAGCAGAAGTCCAGTTAGAAGTGGGAGCAACAGGAGCCCCGCTAGAAGTGGAAGCAGAAGTCCAGTGAGGGGCAAGAGAGGAAAAAGCATCAACCTGAGCCCAGTGAGAGGCCACCCTCAAAGAAGCTTTAGCAGGAGTCCCACATCATCCCCCCCTCGGAGGAGCCTTAGCCGGAGCCCACCTAGAACCTCATCAAGAAAGTCATCCCGGAAATCGGTGAGCAGAAGCCCTATGAGACCATCTCGAAGAAGCATAAGCAGAAGCCCTGTTAGACTATCTCGAAGAAGCATAAGCAGAAGCCCTGTTAGATCATGTCGAAGAAGCATAAGCAGAAGCTCTGGTAGGGCCCCTTCTAGGAGAACTGCCAGTCAAAGTCCGGTTAGAGCACCAGCAAGGAATAATCGCCGGAGCTATTCAAGGAGTCCTGTAAGTGCTGGACGGAGGGCAAGGTCACCTATTTCTGATCATGCAAAAAGTTCATCGAGAAGTCCTTCGCCAGATGGGTCCTCCAAGCGCATTAGAAGGGGGAGAGGTTTCAGTGAGCGATTCTCTTTTGTACGAAGATACCGGAGCCGTTCTCCTGATCGTTCTCCAGTAAGATCATATCGATATGGTGGTAGAGGTGATCGTGACAGGTAATACACACACCCTGTCAGTCTCTTTACATCATTGTGTTTTTCTTGGGGTTTGTTACTTCCACTGTTAATTTACTGCCACCACTTTTTTTCCATTGCTGCTAGATATTCAACTTACAGGAGATCACCTAGGCGTTACCGGAGCCCAATAAGAGGAAGAACTCCTCCAAGGTCTGTGCTCTTGTAATGAGTTAGACATGATTTATTCTGTTTTACACCATAGTATGAACAAAAATATTAGATGGTTAAATGAGACCTGCTATTGTATTACTTGTGCTATTGTAACATTCGAAAGACACTGTAACACTTGCAGATACAGAAGCAGAAGAAGTAGGACGAGGAGCCATAGTGTCTCACGGAGCCCTATCCGCTATCGCAACCGACGATATAGTCGCAGCCCCATTCGCAGCCGTTCTCCTGTGGATACATCTAGATATCGTGCATCCCCACGTGCTGAGAGACGTAGATCACCTTCCCGTGGCAGGAGCCCATCTAGATCAAGGTCTTCACGTGACTCACAATCTCCTAAGGTGGCAAGCAAAGAGAAGTCACAGTCAAGGTCATCTTCTGGTAGTCCCCTCCCCCCTGGGAAGAAAGGCCTGGTCTCTTATGGAGATGGCTCTCCCGATTCTGGCCAAAGGTAAGAGCATGGTAGTGGTGGTCGTGGTGGTGGTAGTTGGTGGTCTGGATAAGCGTCGATCACTCCTGACAACTGGTGGCTTATGTTTTCCCCAGTGGATGATGAATGATGTTGCTCTGGCAGAGGTAGTGCGGATGTTACAGATGATATTTTACTTCCTTTCGGATGATGGTGTGTTTCGAAGGTGTATGCTTAATAATAGATGTTCTTTGCGTTGCATCCTTGTGCTTGCAGTCATGAATATTCTTGTTATGAAGTTGCTTGGGCCCTTCTTGTAGTTGAAGGTAACTTTGAGCTGAGCGAGCTTGGATTGCATTTAGGAAGCTGGATAATGATTTCTAGATCTGATGAGATTTGAGAAAATTGGTCTGTGTTTGTTATAAACCGGTGATACGATTTAGTAATCACTTTTTGTTAAATTTGTCTTTTGAATTTGCGGTGAAAATGGTGATATTTTTCATCTCTCTTGTCCCGTCCCGTTCCTGTATGAAAACTCTGACCCCCCCCCCCCCCCCCCCCCCCTTTTTTTTTTTTTTCTTTTTTTTTTTTTTTTTTCCTCTTTCTTTTTTTTTTTTT
>CAUOFW020001848.1:155507-218717 GCA_963454935.2 Ilex paraguariensis | reverse complement strand
CTTTTTTTTTCCTTCTCTTTTTTCTTCGATTGCTTCCTCTTGCTTCTCTTCTTGGTGGCTTCTTTCTTCTCTGCCCCAATGTCTCCCCTTCTCCGCCATTTCCACACTTTTTTCATGCGTCATCCAGTATGTAGATATTGAATTGTTTGTATATATCTGTAAGTATGGTGTCATCCGAAGGTTTGTAAGGCATTAGATGGAGATACGACTCAAAAAAGAGGGTATTGTAGCATCATAAATCGTTGAAAAGGTTAATGAAGTGTTACCAAAGTAGAAGGAAGTTGTTTATGTTTATGTTCTTAACTAGTATGAAAATAGGCAAGTAGCTGTGGGGTATTCTATGGAATGGTGAATCAAAAGTAAAGGNATCAAAGTAGAAGGAAGTTGCGTATATTTATGTTCTTAACTAGTATGAAAATAGGCAAGTAGCTGTGGGGTATTCTATGGAANACCAAAGTAGAAGGAAGTTGTTTATGTTTATGTTCTTAACTAGTATGAAAATAGGCAAGTAGCTGTGGGGTATTCTATGGAATGGTGAATCAAAAGTAAAGGGAATTTGAATTGTTTGCTGCTTCAAAATGTAAAGGTGCTGATTGGTTCTGGTTGTGTTCTTCTAGAGTGTTTCTGTAAAATAATTACTGTGAGGTGGTCTGTAACAAACTTAGTACTCCTACAAAGAAAGAGCCAGGTCTCTGCATGCTTCAACTACTACAAAGTTGCCTATATTTACTTTGGAAAAGGACTTGAGAGACTTTGATTTGCCCTTATGTTGCATTTCCATCGAGCTTTTGTGGAAGAATCCAAACCCGAAGATTTTTAAGTTGATAAATGATAATGGAAAATTGGCTTGTCACTGAAAATCTGATGCGGAGAGTAGAAAAAGTTTACTGGGCTTGGTTCTGTTAAAATAATATTCTACTAAACTGGTTTAATAGTAAGCGATAAAAGTTGGTTCTTTTGACGTCATATTCATAATCAGACACATTATAAGTGAGGACACGTTAGTTATGCATGAAAAATTTAATGTATAATAATTTTATTAATTTACCCTTTGTACCCCACAAGTTTTGGTTAATTAGACTTTTACTTGAGAACATTTTTTTTCTCTCGTGAACTAACGTGCATTAATCTAGTTATGTGATTGAACCTTATTTCATAAGCAGTTAAAGATGAGACATGTTCAACTGGGGTATCTGGTGTGAAAAGGTAATTTGGCTCCTTCCCTAATCCTATAGGAGAGTGAAAGCCCAATTGATTTGGCTCCTATGTAGTTCAAGACTTTTAGCTAGGAGAGGGCTTTTGAGGAGAGAACAAGAGCTTCAACAGATTCAACGAGTTGGTTAAAAAAATACATTCTGGTTCTTGATAAATAACACTTGTTTTTTGTGGAAAGACCACGCTCGAGTCGAAATGCTATAGTAGGTGAGCAACCCGATTTCTTCATCAGCAAATGACTAATCTTGTCCAGTAACCAGTTTTTGTGGGGGTGTACGAGACTAAGCAAAACTTACTAGATTCTCAATAAAGAACTAGTGGTCCTTATATTTTGTAAATATGGTCAAAAAAAAAAATCTCTATTCCATAGGCTTCTTCCTTGGGCACAATTATGAGATTTTTTTATAATATTAGACTCTCCAAGCACCTGGGCAACATATTATTTTTTTACCAACAGCATCCGTGTCAAAGTTCATTCTGATGTGTGTGCTCGCATGCATGCATAGATTTTTTTTTTTTTTGGGGGTGGAGGTTGTACATGAGGAAAGTGATGACAAAATTCTGATGGGAAGGGAAAGTGGGGTGGACTGTATCTGCAACTGATTACAGGCAAGAATGGTCCATGTGCCTCTGGGCCAAATATCTTATACTGATTGATGAGTGGTAGTAGTAATTTATTCAAGTGAGGCAATGTGATATCATCATGTATGTAGTTTCCATCGTGCAATCTGCTTGTAGGAAGCACCTGCCATCGTTAGGTCTGTTTATGACAAAAGAATAGTTGGATGGTCTGGCGGTGAGGGTGGTGAGAATTAAAAGTATCATTTGCTTTTTGCTTGCTTTCTTTATAATCAAGCAAAACAGTTTTTTGAATACAGTACATTGTATTACAGATAATTAGAAATGCTTGATTGATTAACAATGCCATAGACACATTTAATTATATATCTTGAGTTGTGGATAATGTCTAGGTTTTAAGTTCCGAGTCTTCCCAAAGATGCCTTGCTTATTCCTCAGTTGATTACGTGCATATCGAGTTTACGTTGTATTGAATACTCCAAATGGCGCGTGACAGGGATGGTTCTTGATTATTAAAACAAAAAAATAAAAAATTGGATCATGGATGACGGCATGAATGTTTTGTTGGAGTGCATCACAATGTTTACTTCTTGGAGCCTTGCAATTGTTTATTTTTTTAATTTCAACTCTTTGATAGTATCGAAGCAATTGTCCAAACAGGTTAAGTATGGGGCAATAGACAACCCAAGGTGCTGAGGGTTGTCCAATGCAGTTCAACTTTGGGACCATCTATAACTTAATCCTCTGTGTATATCTCTTCTTGTATCAGAAGACATCACCACTTCTTATGCATCAATGACCATTTCAGCACGCCGGCAACTCTGATCTGTTGAATGGTTCATAGATAGTTAAAATGATGACAGAAATTCAGAATTTCGGTTCTCTCCCAGTGGCGAAGTACCACCATCTGTAAAAATCTGAACAACCTAGACTTGAATCTCTCTTTTCCAATTGTTGTACATTCAGAAACTAAACGATGACAACAGTTCGGTTCCTCGATACCATAATCGAGTGTCTGTCTGAAGCCCAATCTGACTCGGATCAAATTCAACAAAAAGCTCTCCAAACTTTAGGTTCCATCACAAAAGTTAGTCCCCAGAACAGGAACTTGCTTGCACAAACAGGTGGTGCCATACCTTCCCTACTCACCCTGCTGAAATTTTCATCCCCTACCATCCAGACTCTCTCACTATCCATCCTCTTCAACCTCTCTCTAAACCCTAATCTAAAACAGTCCCTCGCAGACATGGAAACCATCAGTCACCTCAACTTCGTAATTCTCTCTCCAAGCTCCCCAGAATCGAGCATACTAGCCGCTTCTTTGATCTGTAGCTTGGCTATGTTAGACAAGAACAAGGCCAAATTTGGGGTAGCAGGTACAATTCAGTCATTGGTAAAGGCAGTTTCAGGACCACGCGGTCCTGCAGCCCATCACCTCCTCAGCTCTCTGGCCGAGCTTGTGCAGTTCCATGGGAACTGCACAGTAGCAGTCCGATCAGGAGCTGTCCCTGTGCTAATACAAATAATGAAAAGCACTGATGGTGAGGATCTTGCTGGGACTTCTCTGGCCATCTTGTGTCTCCTTGCTAGGTTTGAAGAAGGGCTAAATGCCTTGATCAAAACAGACCAGATTGTAAGTTTTATGCTAGAGGTGTTGAAGGGGAGGTGCATGCTGAGTAAGGAGGGTGCTGCTGAACTACTCGTTCGCCTTTTCGAAGAAAGAGAAGGTTGCGTGAGAGACGCTTTGAGCCTGCCCGATTTCTCTTATGTGCTAGCTGATCTTTCAGTGAGAGGATCAGGGAGAACCCGAGAGAGGGCGGTTTTGTTGATGAAGAAGATGGTGGAGACTGACTCGGATTCCTATGCGGATGGAAGCCCCATGTTCTTTCAATGGTAGTAAGAGCTTTGTGTTGCTGAAATCTGGAAGGATGCAGCCAAATGAGGCCATGATTGAGCTTTTTTTTCCTACATAACATAGCAGATGTTATGTTCTATAAAGAGTGTGATTATTATGTGCATTCAATTGCTAAAATTTAAAATGTTTAGAGACTGTTGTTTCATTTTCATGTAATCCAATAGCTTCAAGTTACAGACTTGATATTCATTTCCACTAGGATTTTCTATAGCAGAGGGGGACTTCCTGGGACCAGGGAATCCAAAGGTGTATCGAATTATTAATTTTTGGTATCCTACCAAAGCTTATGACAAAATAAAGGTGAGATTTCGACTCTGTTCGGGGAGATTAATACAAAATGAGATTGTTCGCTAATATTTCAAATTGACTTATTACAACTGAGTTTGGGGAGACTACTACAAAAGGGGGGGTTTTCTCTAATATTTTAAATTGACTTTATTGAGTCGTAATCCGTCTTTTCTAGTTGTAATTTAACCCGACACAAAAACCTTAATTTTACTCTTTTTGTGCCAATTCCCCGGAGGTTTGGTCACCAAGACTAAGCAAATTAACCAACTTTACAAGTTTTAGCAAAGACAAATGGAACAAATGCAGGCCTTACCCGAGCTAGGATATGGTCAAGAACCACACAATGAATAAATACATTTTTAATAATTTTCTCAAACCAATAAATTAATATTTTAGAAAATCATTAGATCACTCCCCCCTAATCTACATCGCCTTGCTCTACTTTGTTAAAAAGTCAAATTCACTATTTACAAGCAATGCTAGGAATCTCAAGTGAATAGGGACCCTTTGATTAGTAGGTCGGGTAACTTTTTTCAAGCATGCGTTGTCCCACAATCTTACTAATAATTGTTGAAAGAATAAGATTATGAACAGATTAATGGAGAAAAGTTGATGGTCTCTATTTAGTTCGGTTAGGGGGCGGCCCAAGGTCAAGCGNTTGAATCTCTCTTTTCCAATTGTTGTACATTCAGAAACTAAACGATGACAACAGTTCGGTTCCTCGATACCATAATCGAGTGTCTGTCTGAAGCCCAATCTGACTCGGATCAAATTNTCGAATCTCTCTTTTCTAATTGTTGTACATTCAGAAACTAAACGATGACAACAGTTCGGATCCTCGATACCATAATCGAGTGTCTGTCTGAAGCCCAATCTGACTCGGATCAAATTCAACAAAAAGCTCTCCAAACTTTAGGTTCCATCACAAAAGTTAGTCCCCAGAACAGGAACTTGCTTGCACAAACAGGTGGTGCCATACCTTCCCTACTCACCCTGCTGAAATTTTCATCCCCTACCATCCAGACTCTCTCACTATCCATCCTCTTCAACCTCTCTCTAAACCCTAATCTAAAGCAGTCCCTCGCAGACATGGAAACCATCAGTCACCTCAACTTCGTAATTCTCTCTCCAAGCTCCCCAGAATCGAGCATACTAGCTGCTTCTTTGATCTGTAGCTTGGCTATGTTAGACAAGAACAAGGCCAAATTTGGGGTAGCAGGTACAATTCAGTCATTGGTAAAGGCAGTTTCAGGACCACGCGGTCCTGCAGCCCATCACCTCCTCAGCTCTCTGGCCGAGCTTGTGCAGTTCCATGGGAACTGCACAGTAGCAGTCCGATCAGGAGCTGTCCCTGTGCTAATACAAATAATGAAAAGCACTGATGGTGAGGATCTTGCTGGGACTTCTCTGGCCATCTTGTGTCTCCTTGCTAGGTTTGAAGAAGGGCTAAATGCCTTGATCAAAACAGACCAGATTGTAAGTTTTATGCTAGAGGTGTTGAAGGGGAGGTGCATGCTGAGTAAGGAGGGTGCTGCTGAACTACTCGTTCGCCTTTTCGAAGAAAGAGAAGGTTGCGTGAGAGACGCTTTGAGCCTGCCCGATTTCTCTTATGTGCTAGCTGATCTTTCAGTGAGAGGATCAGGGAGAACCCGAGAGAGGGCGGTTTTGTTGATGAAGAAGATGGTGGAGACTGACTCGGATTCCTATGCGGATGGAAGCCCCATGTTCTTTCAATGGTAGTAAGAGCTTTGTGTTGCTGAAATCTGGAAGGATGCAGCCAAATGAGGCCATGATTGAGCTTTTTTTTCCTACATAACATAGCAGATGTTATGTTCTATAAAGAGTGTGATTATTATGTGCATTCAATTGCTAAAATTTAAAATGTTTAGAGACTGTTGTTTCATTTTCATGTAATCCAATAGCTTCAAGTTACAGACTTGATATTCATTTCCACTAGGATTTTCTATAGCAGAGGGGGACTTCCTGGGACCAGGGAATCCAAAGGTGTATCGAAGTATTAATTTTTGGTATCCTACCAAAGCTTATGACAAAATAAAGGTGAGATTTCGACTCTGTTCGGGGAGATTAATACAAAATGAGATTGTTCGCTAATATTTCAAATTGACTTATTACAACTGAGTTTGGGGAGACTACTACAAAAGGGGGGGTTTTCTCTAATATTTTAAATTGACTTTATTGAGTCGTAATCCGTCTTTTCTAGTTGTAATTTAACCCGACACAAAAACCTTAATTTTACTCTTTTTGTGCCAATTCCCCGGAGGTTTGGTCACCAAGACTAAGCAAATTAACCAACTTTACAAGTTTTAGCAAAGACAAATGGAACAAATGCAGGCCTTACCCGAGCTAGGATATGGTCAAGAACCACACAATGAATAAATACATTTTTAATAATTTTCTCAAACCAATAAATTAATATTTTAGAAAATCATTAGATCACTCCCCCCTAATCTACATCGCCTTGCTCTACTTTGTTAAAAAGTCAAATTCACTATTTACAAGCAATGCTAGGAATCTCAAGTGAATAGGGACCCTTTGATTAGTAGGTCGGGTAACTTTTTTCAAGCATGCGTTGTCCCACAATCTTACTAATAATTGTTGAAAGAATAAGATTATGAACAGATTAATGGAGAAAAGTTGATGGTCTCTATTTAGTTCGGTTAGGGGGCGGCCCAAGGTCAAGCGGTATATTTTATTTTTAATTATTATAATTTTTTTTATGTTTTAAAAAAATATTTTTTATTTTTTTAAAAATTTAAAATATTGATCAAGTTTTTACACTCAAGTTTTGACAATAATTTTTTTAATAGATAATATTGTTAATTCATTTGCTCCAAGTTCATTGTAAACAAAATTTCATCAATTTAAGTTTTCAACAAATAATTTAATAATAAAATATGTGAGTAAAGAGTAATTTTAAGATAACNGACCAGGGAATCCAAAGGTGTATCGAAGTATTAATTTTTGGTATCCTACCAAAGCTTATGACAAAATAAAGGTGAGATTTCGACTCTGTTCGGGGAGATTAATACAAAATGAGATTGTTCGCTAATATTTCAAATTGACTTATTACAACTGAGTTTGGGGAGACTACTACAAAATGGGGGGTTTTCTCTAATATTTTAAATTGACTTTATTGAGTCGTAATCCGTCTTTTCTAGTTGTAATTTAACCCGACACAAAAACCTTAATTTTAATCTTTTTGTGCCAATTCCCCGGAGGTTTGGTCACCAAGACTAAGCAAATTAACCAACTTTACAAGTTTTAGCAAAGACAAATGGAACAAATGCAGGCCTTACCCGAGCTAGGATATGGTCAAGAACCACACAATGAATAAATACATTTTTAATAATTTTCTCAAACCAATAAATTAATATTTTAGAAAATCATTAGATCACTCCCCCCTAATCTACATCGCCTTGCTCTACTTTGTTAAAAAGTCAAATTCACTATTTACAAGCAATGCTAGGAATCTCAAGTGAATAGGGACCCTTTGATTAGTAGGTCGGGTAACTTTTTTCAAGCATGCGTTGTCCCACAATCTTACTAATAATTGTTGAAAGAATAAGATTATGAACAGATTAATGGAGAAAAGTTGATGGTCTCTATTTAGTTCGGTTAGGGGGCGGCCCAAGGTCAAGCGGTATATTTTATTTTTAATTATTATAATTTTTTTTATGTTTTAAAAAAATATTTTTTATTTTTTTAAAAATTTAAAATATTGATCAAGTTTTTACACTCAAGTTTTGACAATAATTTTTTTAATAGATAATATTGTTAATTCATTTGCTCCAAGTTCATTGTAAACAAAATTTCATCAATTTAAGTTTTCAACAAATAATTTAATAATAAAATATGTGAGTAAAGAGTAATTTTAAGATAACGAAGAATTATTCTTTATCTATGAGTAATGTGCACTTATGAAGTACAAAACTTTAATAGCATAAACAATTTAAGTACAAATTATTTGGACTAAAAATTTATATTAAGACAAAAAAAGAACTAATTTTATAGATTTTCACCACAAGAAATAATGAATATAAATTTTTTATGTGAGTGAGTGAAATACAATTATGAACACATCCAAAATATTTAGAAAAATTTAAATCAAAGCTCACACGAAGGAGTAATTTTGGACCCAAAAAAAATTAGATATTGATTTGAACTATTAAAATTTGAGCCATAGAAATTTGAATCATATCTAAAATACAAAAAATAAAAATAAAAATAACTATTATACTAAAGTGGTAAATTTTATGGAGGCCTCTAAAATTTGGGGTTAACTAAGTAGAGAGTAAATTTGAACCTAATAAAATTAGATACTGATTTAAACTAATAANATAAAAATGACTATTATACTAAAGTGGTAAATTTTAAGGAGGCCTCTAAAATTTGGGGTTAACTAAGTAGAGAGTAAATTTGAACCTAATAAAATTAGATACTGATTTAAACTAATAAAATTTGGGCCCTAAAAATTTTAATAATATCTAAAATATAAAATAAAACAAAAAAAATTAGGCCTATTACAATAAAGGGATAAATATTAGGGGGTCCTCTAAAATTAGTTGCCTAAGAGTTGGGCCGACCGACCTTGAGTTCGGTTCTAGATGAGATCAAGTATAAATTCTAGTTCATTTAGTCCATCTAATCACTAATATCAAGAAGGGTAGATTAGTAGCCGATGCTCCCGATATTATTGGTCAGCTACAAATAACCTTATCTCCACTTGCAGAAACACTGCTTGTAGAGCTCCAACCTATGAATTTATGGTTACAATGTGAATACATGTTCTCATCTAAATTTCGATATACCCCAATAATTAAAAAATTTTAAAAATAATAATTATCTCGTTAATTACTATTTTGTTTTAGCCTNTACTACAAAAGGGGGGGTTTTCTCTAATATTTTAAATTGACTTTATTGAGTCGTAATCCGTCTTTTCTAGTTGTAATTTAACCCGACACAAAAACCTTAATTTTAATCTTTTTGTGCCAATTCCCCGGAGGTTTGGTCACCAAGACTAAGCAAATTAACCAACTTTACAAGTTTTAGCAAAGACAAATGGAACAAATGCAGGCCTTACCCGAGCTAGGATATGGTCAAGAACCACACAATGAATAAATAAATTTTTAATAATTTTCTCAAACCAATAAATTAATATTTTAGAAAATCATTAGATCACTCCCCCCTAATCTACATCGCCTTGCTCTACTATGTTAAAAAGTCAAATTCACTATTTACAAGCAATGCTAGGAATCTCAAGTGAATAGGGACCCTTTGATTAGTAGGTCAGGTAACTTTTTTCAAGCATGCGTTGTTCCACAATCTTACCAATAATTGTTGAAAGAATAAGATTATGAACAGATTAATAGAGAAAAGTTGATGGTCTCTATTTAGTTCGGTTAGGGGGCGGCCCAAGGTCAAGCGGTATATTTTATTTTTAATTATTATAATTTTTTTTATGTTTTAAAAAAATATTTTTTATTTTTTTAAAAATTTAAAATATTGATCAAGTTTTTACACTCAAGTTTTGACAATAATTTTTTTAATAGATAATATTNATGGGGGGTTTTCTCTAATATTTTAAATTGACTTTATTGAGTCGTAATCCGTCTTTTCTAGTTGTAATTTGACCCGACACAAAAACCTTAATTTTACTCTTTTTGTGCCAATTCCCCGGAGGTTTGGTCACCAAGACTAAGCAAATTAACCAACTTTACAAGTTTTAGCAAAGACAAATGGAACAAATGCAGGCCTTACCCGAGCTNTGATGATGGAATTATGATTGAAGTTGGGTTCACGTTGAACTTGAACTTATTTTGAGGGTTGTGTTGGAGTGCAAATTTGTACAATTGACTAATAAATTACCATAAGATTGTTATAATCTAATTACCAACTATATAATGATAAGCTGTGAAACTAATGCCAACATTGTGATCTTTTCGGAGTACATTGGTGTACAACTAATACAATGAAATCAATGTTACAAGCAAAAAAGACAAGAATAGTTTATCCATACTATAGTCAGAGGAAAAAACCCGAAGAAAAGCCAAAAAGAAAGGCACAATAGACTCCTAAAAAAAAAAAGACGTGAGAAATCTATCATTTGTTTATGTTTTTGACATTTTATGAATTTTGTTTTTATCAAATTTAATAACAAAAACGATGAAATTCAAACAAGTGACATAAGGTCCAACTCCAACGGGTTGGTCAGACGTTTGTCCAGCAAAAAGAGGTAGGCAGAGAAAGGTGCTCCAGGTTCGAAGGGCATTTTGGTCATGTGGAGCAAAAAACAAAAAACAAGTAACCATTTTTGAATTTTCTTTAGCTTCTTTTTGCTCTCTATTTGTTTTTCTTAGGCCCAGAGCACACGAGCCAAGAAAATCTTGCAGGTTGGGAAAGGGGGAGAGAAACAGAGAGAGATAGAGAAGTGGGAAAGAGAGAAAGGTAGTATATAGAGAGAGGGACAGAGACGAAAGTGAAAAGTCAATATACTTTTGATTTGTTCACCCCGAGACCCTAAGTCCAGGTTGGTGCAAAAAGCTAAAACCCCACTTTGCTTTCTCACCTTTGAATTCAATATTCATATGCGATCTTTACTATATGTGCAAAGTCATACTAAACTTGGTTAGCTGTTTACTTCCTTTATTCACATGAGCTTTTGAACTTCTAGATTTGTGCTTTATGGGTATCAATCAATCATATCTAAAGTTTTAATCTTTATGCGTAGGTGAATTGTATCGTATTAGACTTGGAAAATGGAATTTNAAACTCTTCTTTACAAACATGAGATTCAACATTGAATTCGGTTCATACCCATGTTTAGCATATAACACATATACATGTAAGACCTACAGATATATCATAATTATTAATAACTATTTGTCTTATAAATGACTATTTTACCCTTAATCAATCTAATTCATACTTATATTAAGGGGTATAATTGTCTTTTCTATCTTTAATTCCTTAGTCCATCTTTCCAAACCCACCTCTTAGGTATGATGAAACTCATGATCATGAGTTTAATATTTGGGTCAATTGTGGGCCAAGTTTGAAAACCCAAAATTAAATTTTCAAGAAAAATTTGGAAGTCGGTTCCCCCTATATGGACTTATTTGGAGATAAGTCTAGCAAATAAACTTATTTGGTTTTAAATCCATTTTTTTTCAAGTTTACTATTATACCCCTACCCTTTGACAAAACAATAACCAACGTCTGACTTACCATCTCTTTCACATATGTAAGATCATTGATGTATATATGAAAATTCTTAATTGAGTTATCTATGGAAACTGTTTATTAAATATTATGATAATTAATTAAAGTTTTATATGAAAGTTATATATTTTGATAGTTATATATGGAAGTTTGATGTACNTAAAAAAATTTTAAAAATAATAATTATCTCGTTAATTACTATTTTGTTTTAGCCTTGCTAGTATTTTGTTGTTCATGACGCTGAAAATTGATTCTGATTTCAATGATATCAACCTAATTGAGATCCATTGTGTACAAATGGGCTCCGCTCTTACCAAAAAAGAGAAATTGAAGGGAAGCGTACGGGAGGAGAGCTAAATCCGATAAACAATATCCCAAAAATAACACTTAATATGGGATATTACAAACATTTTACTTCTATATTATAAAACATTGAATTTAGGTTGTTATCAAGAATTATTATTTGGGTTTGAAAAACAAGCGTATTCAACAATCTGAACTGCAAAAAATAAAATTCAATGCTTTCATATAGTGTGGAAAGNTTAAAAAATTTTAAAAATAATAATTATCTCGTTAATTACTATTTTGTTTTAGCCTCGCTAGTATTTTGTTGTTCATGAGGCTGAAAATTGATTCTGATTTCAATGATATCAACCTAATTGAGATCCATTGTATACAAATGGGCTCCGCTCTTACCAAAAAAGAGAAATTGAAGGGAAGCGTACGGGAGGAGAGCTAAATCCGATAAACAATGTCCCAAAAATAACACTTAATATGGGATATTACAAACATTTTACTTCTATATTATAAAACATTGAATTTAGGTTGTTATCAAGAATTATTATTTGGGTTTGAAAAACAAGCGTATTCAACAATCTGAACTGCAAAAAATAAAATTCAATGCTTTCATATAGTGTGGAAAGCAAAAGGACCTCTTAACCTTGTGTGTAATACGAAATCATTTTGTGAGTAAAATGATGTCATTTTGAGAACAATATCCCTCTTGTACAACATAAGCCCTAATTATTTGGGGACTCGAGCACATGGGTGCATAAATTATTTAGCAAGTACGTAGGCCCGCACCTGTAATTAAATTCTCAAAAATGTCTGGCATTTCGTATAAAGTAAGCAAAACTTTTAGTCTAATCTCCATTTTGGAGTCATTCTTAGGCAAAAATGTATTTACATTTAAGAATAAATAAAGACTCTTATACCCAAGTAGTGTGGCATCAGCACATGTCGTTCACCATTTTTAAACAGACTGTTAAATAGGGGAGAAGTTATTTAGTTCATCTCACAATGTTTGGATGAATTTTTAGAGTGGGTTTAGATTGGTTTTTACAAATTCTTCTAAATTCAAACTCTTCTTTACAAACATGAGATTCAACATTGAATTCGGTTCATACCCATGTTTAGCATATAACACATATATACATGTAGGACCTACAGATATATCATAATTATTAATCACTATTTGTCTTATAAATGACTATTTTACCCTTAATCAATTTAATTCATACTTATATTAAGGGGTATAATTGTCTTTTCTATCTTTAATTCCTTAGTCCATCTTCCCAAATCCACCTCTTAGGTATGATGAAACTCATGATCATGAGTTTAATATTCGGATCAATTGTGGGCCAAGTTTGAGAACCCAAAATTAAATTTTCAAGAAAAATTTTGAAGTCGGTCCCCCTATATGGACTTATTTGGAGATAAGTCTAGCAAATAAACTTATTTGGTTTTAAATCCATTTTTTTTCAAGTTTACTATTATACCCCTACCCTTTGACAAAACAATAACCAACGTCTGACTTACCATCTCTTTCACATATGTAAGATCATTGAGGTATATATGAAAATTCTTAATTGAGTTATATATGGAAACTGTTTATTAAATATTATGATAATTGATTGAAGTTTTATATGAAAGTTATATATTTTGATAGTTATATATGGAAGTTTGATGTACGAATAAATCATTGGTCTATTAAGTTAAAATCAGATCACAAAATTTCTTTAACAATTCAAAATTTCTAACATTAGTATTACTATATTGGCAATAATTTTACTATAGTGACACGAATGTGATTATAGTGACATAAATGAGATTATTTTCTTTAAAATACTCGATACCCAAAATGAAGAATTCCATAATTTCAAATAATAACACAAATCTAACCCCAATTTTCACTTATACTATCAATTATAAACCTTTAGACGTATATTATGTAACATACATATTTAATTTTTACAGTAACATCAAAGGTTTGTGCTCAGACACATCGACTTTTACAAAATACAAGATAATAGAGTTTTTACAGTAATATCAATTTTTGAAAGATTATAGTGAAAATACGATCCACAAATTGAAAATTTTCAAAAATTTCTAGTAGTAACATACCGTTGACAGTTGAATTAGGACACTCAATATCAATCAAGAACATCAAGACATCAAAATTCTGAAATTCATTTTCTAGTTGTCACACAATAACATGATCTATTTCACAGATACAAAACCAAGATATTTCAAATGTCTTGCACAACAAAGAAAACAACAAAATCGAACTATATAACACTTTAATTTAGTAATAATGAATCTTAATTTTTAAATTAGGAACGTAAAGAATCAACTGTAACTTTATCAATGGTTTCCACAATAAACTTGAAGAGTAAAATCGAAATTGGGGTTGAGTTTGTGTTATTATTTGAAATGATGAATTCTTCATTTTGGGTATTGTGTATTTTAAAGAAAACAATCTCATTCGTGTAACTATAGTAACACTAATGTTAAAAAAATTTTGAATTATTAATGAAATTTTGTGATCTGATTTTGACTTAATAGACCAACGATTTATGCGAACATCAAACTTCCATATATAATTATTAGAATATATAACTTTCATATAAAATTTATGTTAATTATCATAATATTTAATAAGCGGTTTCCATATATAACTCAATCAAGGGTTTTCATATATATCTCAATGATCTAACCTATGTGACTTTCCATAACTGGACAATACTAATACCGTTAGGGATAATTTTGAGATTTAAAAAATAAGTAGATTTAAGTACCTACATATAAGCTTAAACATGGACTTATCCCTAAGTAAGTTTCCTTTTAAGACTTAAGTCATTATAAGTTTATCTAGAGGGACTCACCCTCAATTTTTACAATTTTCAATCCAAACATGGAGTTATTATATATATGCTCTTTCTTGAAAACATACACTTGCCTTAAAGTTATGACTTCATAAATTTTGTTTTAAGGATAATGGTGAACCGATCTAATCATACATTTTTCAGACTTGTAGTTATACCGTAAATTTCAAATGTACATAATTTGAGATGATAAACAAGAGTCAACCTTGAATTCTTGCAATTACGCGCTAATCTCAGGTATCGGTGAGACGCAAGAGTCACTAGAGACAATTAAATTTAAAATGTTCAAATTTACAGTTCGTCTCGATTAGTGATTTTAATACTAGTACCAAACAATCACTATTCTAAAAAATAGGTGTTCAGTTAACAACGGTCCCCTAGCATGTGCCAGTCCAATTATATTGTCACTAAGTTAAGTCTTAACCATCNACTATATAACACTTTAATTTAGTAATAATGAATCTTAATTTTTAAATTAGGAACGTAAAGAATCAACTGTAACTTTATCAATGGTTTCCACAATAAACTTGAAGAGTAAAATCGAAATTGGGGTTGAGTTTGTGTTATTATTTGAAATGATGAATTCTTCATTTTGNTTAATTTTTAAATTAGGAATGTAAAGAATCAACTGTAACTTTATCCATGGTTTCCACAATAAACTTGAAGAGTAAAATCGAAATTGGGGTTGAGTTTGTGTTATTATTTGAAATGATGAATTCTTCATTTTGGGTATTATGTATTTTAAAGAAAACAATCTCATTCGTGTAACTATAGTAACACTAATGTTAAAGAAATTTTGAATTATTAATGAAATTTTGAATTATTAATGAAATTTTGTGATCTGATTTTGACTTAATAGACCAACGATTTATTCGAACATCAAACTTCCATATATAAGTATTAGAATATATAACTTTCATATAAAATTTATGTTAATTATCATAATATTTAATAAACGGTTTCCATATATAACTCAATCAAGGATTTNTGTGTATTTTAAAGAAAACAATCTCATTCGTGTAACTATAGTAACACTAATGTTAAAAAAATTTTGAATTATTAATGAAATTTTGTGATCTGATTTTGACTTAATAGACCAACGATTTATGCGAACATCAAACTTCCATATATAATTATTAGAATATATAACTTTCATATAAAATTTATGTTAATTATCATAATATTTAATAAGCGGTTTCCATATATAACTCAATCAAGGGTTTTCATATATATCTCAATGATCTAACCTATGTGACTTTCCATAACTGGACAATACTAATACCGTTAGGGATAATTTTGAGATTTAAAAAATAAGTAGATTTAAGTACCTACATATAAGCTTAAACATGGACTTATCCCTAAGTAAGTTTCCTTTTAAGACTTAAGTCATTATAAGTTTATCTAGAGGGACTCACCCTCAATTTTTACAATTTTCAATCCAAACATTGAGTTATTATATATATGCTCTTTCTTGAAAACATACACTTGCCTTAAAGTTATGACTTCATAAATTTTGTTTTAAGGATAATGNATACCATTAGGGATAATTTTGAGATTTAAAAAATAAGTAGATTTAAGTACCTACATGTAAGCTTAAACATGGACTTATCCCTAAGTAAGTTTCCTTTTAAGACTTAAGTCATTATAAGTTTATCTAGAGGGACTCACCCTCAATTTTTATAATTTTCAATCCAAACATTGAGTTATTATATATATGCTCTTTCTTGAAAACATACACTTGCCTTAAAGTTATGACTTCATAAATTTTGTTTTAAGGATAATGGTGAACCGATCTAATCATACATTTTTCAGACTTGTAGTTATACCGTAAATTTCAAATGTACATAATTTGAGATGATAAACAAGAGTCAACCTTGAATTCTTGCAATTACGCGCTAATCTCAGGTATCGGTGAGATGCAAGAGTCACTAGAGAGAGTTAAATTTAAAATGTTCAAATTTACAGTTCGTCTCGATTAATGATTTTAATACTAGTACCAAACAATCACTATTCTAAAAGATAGGTGTTCAGTTAACAACAGTCCCCTAGCATGTGCCAGTCCAATTATATTGTCACTAAGTTAAGTCTTAACCATCCTTTTCTCCATGTGATAACAGTAGTTAGTTTACATGACCATCTGTAAAGTAGAACTATAACAAGATTCCAAATGAGAAGCCCATTCCTTTTCCCATTTAAACCCACTTCTAAGTTCACCAAAATTTTTAACTCAAATCAACGTGAATCATAGAATTAATGGGTCCTACTAACTTTAACTAACAAACCAATAATTATTAATGATCGATCATGAAATATTATGATCAATCATAATACTCCTGATGGTTGTAACTTCACTTTTAAAATGGATAACTTAACCTGAATAATTAGTAACTTTATATTTTTCAATAGTAACTTTGATCACTTTTTGTCGGTTATAACTTCCACCTCAGAAGAGTATAACTTAACTCAAAAAAATAATAAATTCCGGTACTCATAGCATGACTGCTTTTTGACCTATGACCCATGACAACTGTAAAATTCGAAACAATAAATTATTATTATTATTTAAAATCTTAATTACTATATATATATATATATAGTATAAATTTATTTTTTTTAGAAATTTTTGTTTTTGATCCGTACATTAATAATTAATTATTATTTTAAATCTACAAAAATTGGACGGTTTAATCGTTTTGGGCCAAGAATTAAAGTTGCTCTATTTAGCAAGAGCTACGTAACCACACCAAATATCATATTTTTCTCCAAACAAATATCAAAAATAATAATCTAAGCTTAAAGCTTGGGAAGCTAAATTTGGGTTTTCTTGGAGTTCTAGTACGTGGACTCACGCTACGAGAGGTAGGATTTCTCCTATTTAGACGTAATTTCAACCTAAAATATGACATATAACATGAGTAAGTTAAGGGTGCATATCACATGTTAAGTCTTGACTAGTGTAACTACTAGGTCAAATATAAGATTTATGATTAATCTTGTAATTAATAAAATCTTATTTACCATTAACTTGGTGTAAGTTAATGTTAGTAATTTAAAACATGTTAATTGTATATTAGTATTACTTTATGTTTTAATGACATATCAAGTTTAATAAAATTATTAGTTTGGTATGTGATTGTGAAATAATATATATATATGTTAAATGATTATTTAATATATGATTATTGTGGTAGACTTGTGCTTATGTTTATAGAATTAATAAACATGTTGCCATGTTGGAAGTAATAAACATGCTAGTTGTATGAATTGATGTGCCCTCTAAGTGTTTGTTTAAATGTCTAGGTGAATACAAGTATGTTAGTTAAGTTAATTATCTTACATAAACATACTTGGGATTGTGTTGAAAATGTCATTATATTGTATTCATTATGTAATGGACATTGTAAATGGTACCAAAGACAATTGCACATTATATTGCATTATGCATGAATTGTATTACATTCATGGACATTGACATGGATGAGAGTGTGTGCATGGTATGAAATCAATCACCACATAAATGGTTGATCATGGACTCGAGAAAGTCGTACCAAGGTTCGACTGAGTCGAACAAGAAAATTAAATGGATAAACGTGTCGGGGATAACAAGAAGGGCTAGATTCTCTATCGGGTGTAAGACCTGTTTACTTGGTTTATATACTTTTCGGCAGTGCAATTTCAAAAAAGTGTAATAACCAAAATGGAGCCGCAAGTGGGATGTCCTGAAAATCCGTTGATGGTTGGTGTCACATTGGTGTAATATCATAAACCATCTCTCCACAAAGACACAAGAAAATAAATTAATTAGTCATTGAGAGTACATAACACCAACGACCGGGGGGGGGGGGCTTGGAATGCCCGGATATATACACATAGCANATGCAAGAGTCACTAGAGAGAGTTAAATTTAAAATGTTCAAATTTACAGTTCGTCTCGATTAATGATTTTAATACTAGTACCAAACAATCACTATTCTAAAAGATAGGTGTTCAGTTAACAACAGTCCCCTAGCATGTGCCAGTCCAATTATATTGTCACTAAGTTAAGTCTTAACCATCCTTTTCTCCATGTGATAACAGTAGTTAGTTTACATGACCATCTGTAAAGTAGAACTGTAACAAGATTCCAAATGAGAAGCCCATTCCTTTTCCCATTTAAACCCACTTCTAAGTTCACCAAAATTTTTAACTCAAATCAACGTGAATCATAGAATTAATGGGTCCTACTAACTTTAACTAACAAACCAATAATTATTAATGATCGATCATGAAATATTATGATCAATCATAATACTCCTGATGGTTGTAACTTCACTTTTAAAATGGATAACTTAACCTGAATAATTAGTAACTTTATATTTTTCAATAGTAACTTTGATCACTTTTTGTCGGTTATAACTTCCACCTCAGAAGAGTATAACTTAACTCAAAAAAATAATAAATTCCGGTACTCATAGCATGACTGCTTTTTGACCTATGACCCATGACAACTGTAAAATTCGAAACAATAAATTATTATTATTATTTAAAATCTTAATTACTATATATATATATATATAGTATAAATTTATTTTTTTTAGAAATTTTTGTTTTTGATCCGTACATTAATAATTAATTATTATTTTAAATCTACAAAAATTGGACGGTTTAATCGTTTTGGGCCAAGAATTAAAGTTGCTCTATTTAGCAAGAGCTACGTAACCACACCAAATATCATATTTTTCTCCAAACAAATATCAAAAATAATAATCTAAGCTTAAGGCTTGGGAAGCTAAATTTGGGTTTTCTTGGAGTTCTAGTACGTGGACTCACGCTACGAGAGGTAGGATTTCTCCTATTTAGACGTAATTTCAACCTAAAATATGACATATAACATGAGTAAGTTAAGGGTGCATATCACATGTTAAGTCTTGACTAGTGTAACTACTAGGTCAAATATAAGATTTATGATTAATCTTGTAATTAATAAAATCTTATTTACCATTAACTTGGTGTAAGTTAATGTTAGTAATTTAAAACATGTTAATTGTATATTAGTATTACTTTATGTTTTAATGACATATCAAGTTTAATAAAATTATTAGTTTGGTATGTGATTGTGAAATAATATATATATATGTTAAATGATTATTTAATATATGATTATTGTGGTAGACTTGTGCTTATGTTTATAGAATTAATAAACATGTTGCCATGTTGGAAGTAATAAACATGCTAGTTGTATGAATTGATGTGCCCTCTAAGTGTTTGTTTAAATGTCTAGGTGAATACAAGTATGTTAGTTAAGTTAATTATCTTACATAAACATACTTGGGATTGTGTTGAAAATGTCATTATATTGTATTCATTATGTAATGGACATTGTAAATGGTACCAAAGACAATTGCACATTATATTGCATTATGCATGAATTGTATTACATTCATGGACATTGACATGGATGAGAGTGTGTGCATGGTATGAAATCAATCACCACATAAATGGTTGATCATGGACTCGAGAAAGTCGTACCAAGGTTCGACTGAGTCGAACAAGAAAATTAAATGGATAAACGTGTCGGGGATAACAAGAAGGGCTAGATTCTCTATCGGGTGTAAGACCTGTTTACTTGGTTTATATACTTTTCGGCAGTGCAATTTCAAAAAAGTGTAATAACCAAAATGGAGCCGCAAGTGGGATGTCCTGAAAATCCGTTGATGGTTGGTGTCACATTGGTGTAATATCATAAACCATCTCTCCACAAAGACACAAGAAAATAAATTAATTAGTCATTGAGAGTACATAACACCAACGACCGGGGGGGGGGGCTTGGAATGCCCGGATATATACACATAGCACTGCATGTGTTGTGAGAGCTCAGGATGAGACTCAGTGTTGGTATTGCTTGCGTGAGTCTCATCTCATAGCATGATATGATTTATGAGATTTGTTCGTAATTGATATATTTGAATAAATGCTTGAAATAATTGTTGCATGTGACATTTCATATGCATTTGGGTTGAGAAGTAGTTACCCTATTGAGCGTTGACTCACCCTTTATGGGAACATTTTTCAGATATCGCCCATGCGTCCACTGAAGGCGAGGCCACGAGCCCGCTTTGATGATAGAGCCGATTTGTGGCTCTTATTTTGACTTTTGCAGTCCCTTGTATATGTTTACTTTTGACCTTGTATAATTTTTTATAAACAAAAGTTTCTTTTATATTAAAAAGGTATGTATATGGGACTCTTTTGAGACAATTATTCTTTTATGAATGAATGTACGTGGTGATGATGATTATGATAGTATCCGATACTATGCTATTGAGTATGGATGAATGAGTCAATATTGTATGATTGCATAAGTTGCGTTTTGGGTAGAGTTCCCTGTACAAAAAATACTTTGTTCAAATTTTGTTAAATTATGAACCCCGATAAATGGGACATAACGGCGTGATATCGAATTATATGATAGTCATGAGTATTCCACGAGTTAATGGGTGACCAACCGGATAATTACGGACACCCAAATTTTGGAGCGTCATAGCAACGATATCCCATATTCTCGGTTTTAACAAAAATAGTGTAACATCTCCCTCAAAAATATTCTTTGATAGCACCATGTGCTCAAAAATAGGGATGCGGTTTGGGTTGCTTAATTCAAATTTAGTTTGATTGTATTAAATATTTGGACAGAGATATTTAATATTTAAGTTGAATCTTAATTAGTAGAAAAATGTTAAATTGACTTAGATTTTTTTGTGAGTCAAAAATTGATTTAAATTTGGACATCATTCAGATTGAAACCTTAAATTTTAAAAAACCCGATTCGAGCCCTCGCTGAGTTCCCTAATTGGGTCCAATCTAAATTGACTTTAAATTGTGCAATCTTGAAATCAAACCCGAATTTTAGCCTAATAATTGAGCTCTAATTACAACCACATTTATTCAAGCCGAGTTAAAAGAAACAAAGCACAAGCACTATGATGATGGAATTATGATTGAAGTTGGGTTCACGTTGAACTTGAACTTATTTTGAGGGTTGTGTTGGAGTGCAAATTTGTACAATTGACTAATAAATTACCATAAGATTGTTATAATCTAATTACCAACTATATAATGATAAGCTGTGAAACTAATGCCAACATTGTGATCTTTTCGGAGTACATTGGTGTACAACTAATACAATGAAATCAATGTTACAAGCAAAAAAGACAAGAATAGTTTATCCATACTATAGTCAGAGGAAAAAACCCGAAGAAAAGCCAAAAAGAAAGGCACAATAGACTCCTAAAAAAAAAAAGACGTGAGAAATCTATCATTTGTTTATGTTTTTGACATTTTATGAATTTTGTTTTTATCAAATTTAATAACAAAAACGATGAAATTCAAACAAGTGACATAAGGTCCAACTCCAACGGGTTGGTCAGACGTTTGTCCAGCAAAAAGAGGTAGGCAGAGAAAGGTGCTCCAGGTTCGAAGGGCATTTTGGTCATGTGGAGCAAAAAACAAAAAACAAGTAACCATTTTTGAATTTTCTTTAGCTTCTTTTTGCTCTCTATTTGTTTTTCTTAGGCCCAGAGCACACGAGCCAAGAAAATCTTGCAGGTTGGGAAAGGGGGAGAGAAACAGAGAGAGATAGAGAAGTGGGAAAGAGAGAAAGGTAGTATATAGAGAGAGGGACAGAGACGAAAGTGAAAAGTCAATATACTTTTGATTTGTTCACCCCGAGACCCTAAGTCCAGGTTGGTGCAAAAAGCTAAAACCCCACTTTGCTTTCTCACCTTTGAATTCAATATTCATATGCGATCTTTACTATATGTGCAAAGTCATACTAAACTTGGTTAGCTGTTTACTTCCTTTATTCACATGAGCTTTTGAACTTCTAGATTTGTGCTTTATGGGTATCAATCAATCATATCTAAAGTTTTAATCTTTATGCGTAGGTGAATTGTATCGTATTAGACTTGGAAAATGGAATTTTTGTATATTTATTTGTGCAAATATTATTTGAGTTGTAGTTGAAATCTTTCCTTTGGCCTCTATTCAAAGGCATGGATTCTCTTAATGTGTGCATTGCAAACTAGTGACCTTCTGGATTGATTGGTTGATGGATCATTGATGCCTATTGCATAATGTTCTTTATTATGTGTGCATTCTAATCTCATAACGGTTGTTAATTTTTTTGATCCTTCTTTATCTCTCCTTTTATGACTGCTTTCTCTTTCTGATTTACTTTTGTTAGTTTTAGGCAGTGTGAAACTGTTGTTAGCTAAGAATAGTTTATGCAAATTCATGGGTTATATTCCTTTTTCACCCTCCAAAACTTGTACAAATAGAGATGGTCGATTTTGATTTCATTCACTGCAGGAGCTCTTTGAATAATTGCAACGGGTGTTTTGCGTAGAGCAATTATTCAAGTTAAAAATATGAGCATCAGTAGCTCCACCATAGGATCTGGTTAGTATTTCTTCACCTTTCAATGGCTATTCTATTTGGGTAAAGTGAAATGCGGATGCCTACAAAAGAGTGTTATCTTATGTGTGCCAAAAATTTCATTCAGCCTGGTTACTTGTAGGTTACGTGTGCTGAACTTTGTTCCTGGAATGTTTCAGGTAGCCAAACTACTAGAAAAACATTTGAGTTTGGAAGGACACACGTGGTCAGGCCCAAAGGGAAACACCAAGCAACTATTGTTTGGTTACATGGCCTTGGTGATAAGGGTTCAAGGTATCAAGATTTCTCTTTCACTGAAATTTTCCTTTTTGCAGTTAGCATTGTTGTAGTTTTAGGCTGAAATGGTATACAGAATAAACTAGCACTAAATTCATTCATGGTATTGGGAGTCACAATAAAGAGTGAAATTTGAGTTTGTTTCTAATCATGTGTGTAAATTTAAACTCTTGTGCATTGGATTCATTATGATCTTTTATACATTCTCTGCTGTATGAGAAACACTTGGTGAGGTTTGGTTCCTCTTCTTTTATCCTAAATATATGACTTGCATGGAAGTGGTGGACTAGACTGCTATTATCAAAGGAGTAAGTGAATGTCAAAGTGTTGCCCTACATGCATGAAGTGTGGTGTTCGATCAAATTCCTGAGCTCGAGGCCTTTCTAGAAGATTTTGATTGATTAAATGGGAAAGACCATGGATGCCATTAATGAAAGACATTTTTAGTTGTCGTTTTCTTCCATCCCTTACATTTGATTTTTAAAACTGTATATGCCAAGGGTAGAACAGGGGACCACTGGTTCACTACCTATGATTCACCTTTACAAACAGAATACTACTATTCTATTTGAATTATAGTACCAAGGTTAATATAATTAATTCTCATTTTTTTCTAAATTAAGCTCTGAGGCCAGATTCCAGAGCATTGAGTTCAATTTATTTATTCTTATGTACAATCTGGACTGCATTATTATATTCTATGATTTCTTCCATTCTTGCAAAGGACCTGTTCTCAAAAATGAGGGTGATCCCAAAGCTGCCTAGTGCGACACAATCTGAGTGGGTTTATCTTAGATACTATGATATGGTGCTTCAAGGTCCTGAAGCGTCCTGCCAATTATAATAGGCAATTGGGTTGTCATATTTTGTCAATTCGTTATCTATTTTCTGCTTGGTTGTGCTATGTAAAGGGACCAATGGGGACTAAGATGAATGCTGATTTTCTTGCTTTCTGGCTTGCAGCTGGTCCCAGATCTTGGAAACTCTACCTCTTCCAAATGTAAGACTACAATGTATTTTTAGTTATGTAGTGGCTTCTGTAGGCATGCACATGCAACATGCCAAACTAGTTCCTATATGCCAAGTTTGGAAAAATTGACCTTACATGATTAGTAAGCTTGTTATTCGTGTTCTGTAAAATCTACATCGCAGATCAAGTGGATTTGTCCAACTGCTCCTACTCGTCCAGTAGCTGTATTTGGAGGATTTCCTAGCACTGCCTGTAAGATTCATTGCTGTGAGATTATTTTTTTCCTTTTTATGGTTCAAAACCACCTTAAGAATCTCGATTACTACAGGCTTGAAAGAAGTTCTTCACCATTATTTTATATTCTATCATATTATGCTAATGTCAATGTGTAGTTCAATATTTTCTGTGCTTTTTATATTACCAAAGATAGAACAAAATTCTCACTTAAATTATGTCAGGGTTTGATGTAGGAGATATTTCAGAAGAAGCTCCTGATGATGTGGAGGGTTTAGATGCTTCAGCGGCACATGTTGCGAATCTCTTGACAACTGAGCCTGCTGATAGTATGTTCTACTCTCGAGTGTTTCAAGAATATGCGGTTTAACAAGAAGAGAATTTAACATAAAATTGAAGCAATAGATGCTTGAAAAGAAAGCAAAGAAAAAAAACGACAGTTTTGACCAGTGTTTTTGTTTTGTGTGCGAAGTTTATAATCCATTTTGACCTTTGTATCTTTCCTAGATTCCTTCCCCCGAAGATGTTGTCTGCCAAACATAGATTCTATGTGTTTTCATGTCTCATTTCCTAACTTACTGGGCATTGGTGTCCATCTAATCATTGCAACAAGAGAGAGAGCCCCAATGCCTGTTAAACTCATTAAGTTTATGGAGGGCATCTAGTTTTCTTAACCCATGGTTATAATAAGGTAAATTTATAACATTGAATGAGATTTTTAACCAACCGAGCTGGTGGTCTAGGGATAAGTCGTACTTGTTTAGGGTTGTTCCTGTCTTCCATGGGGTTATCAAGTAGGGTTCGATCGATTCACGGGAGTAACGTTGTTTGTTGTTTGACTTAGGTGGTACTGTGGTGATGAGCTGTCTTTCCGTGTTAGTAGCTATGACTCAAATCGGACATTCTATAGTAAGGGAACCCCCATGATCATGCTCAGAGGGGGTTACTATTTACTGGTCGCCCCTCCCCCCCTTTTCGTTGTTAAAAAAAATGAGATTCTTATATTTATATTTTTGAGACTCTTCTATTTTTGTATTCTTTTTTTTTTATTTTTGTTGTTATTTTGATGGTGATATCCCCATATCCGACTAAATTGTATGCCTTATGCTAATTGAAGCTCAACAAATCGTTATATCAGAAGCTTTTCCTTGAAATTTTATTTTGTGCATAATATTAATGCTTTGAACACCATGATTTAGATGGAATAATTCTACAATTCTAACTTATTGATTTTTATGAAGTTAAAGACTATAGTTTTCAATTTCAACTACTGCTTTTTTCTTCTTGTCTATTTTTACTTTTTGGACTCTTTCTTTGAAGCTTTTCATGACAAAAGCATCCCTATAAACTCCCGAAGTGCTTCGACATCTATTCTTTTGTTTGTTTTAGTCTGTTTTTTTTTTCCAAAATGCTTTTTACATTCCTATTTATTTAATCCCAAGGATTTTGAAATTTCACTGGCCTTATGCTCAAAGGTTTTCAGCCTATGGGGATCGGCAGAACAAATACTACATCCCTTGTCCAGTTACCAGACTTTCATAAACCAATAATGCATGCAATTGTACTTAATGGATGACCTTGAGAGTTAGTGATACTTCAAGAAACTTGAAGACTTCTGATGTGTTTCATGTTCCCTCCCTACCCCTTCCTGTATGTACAAAGACCACACCTGGGTTTTGGTTGGCTTTACTTGTAAAATTCTATTATTATTGTACAGTTAAACTAGGTGTTGGGGGCTTCAGTATGGGTGCTGCAACTGCTCTGTACTCTGCCACGTGCCGTGCCTTGGGGCAATATGGGAATAGAAAGCCATATCCAATTAGCCTAAGTGTGGTTGTTGGTTTGAGTGGCTGGCTTCCATGTTCAAGGTTTGATTTCAGTTCTATGCATTCTCATGCACACAGCACACGCCTGTTGTTGCTAGTACATTGTTGCATGTGAGTAAGCATTTCAAGTCACTCTGGGGCTATTGTTTTCTAGGACTCTGAGGAATCAGATGGAAGGATCACATGAGGCTGCAAGGTGTGCAGCATCCTTGCCCATTCTGCTCTGTCATGGCTCAGGTACTCAGAAGTATTTTTGTTGCTTTGTAGATTCTAAAGAGTACAAAGTTCAATATTTTTTTGCATTTTGCTGTTTTATGATTTGCACATTATTTTACCTAAACTATAGATGAGCCTGCAGCTGAAATAGCGGTTTGTTGTTCCATCAACTTGCTATTTGTAAGTACCACTGGTTGTCAGCTCGGGTGGTCTCTCCTCGTACCCTACTGGAGGTGCAGGCTTTGAGTCCCGTATGACTTGTGCATGTATTCCCCTCCTCCTTCCGCTCAAAAAACAACTATAATTAAATTAATTTAACTAAAACAAAGAAGAAAAGCAAAAAAAATCTTGTGATTTCAATGTGAAATGTTATTTCTTTGCTTTTCAATTAGCTACTGGTTTTAACAGCTTTCTTTGGCTATTTGAATTGATCTAAACCAAACCAAATGTTTGAAATTGCTTTACTGTAAAATCTAGTATAGAGCGTAATTAGGCTGGCACCGCCAGCATTCATTTGCATACGCTGTTGCTGCCTCATCTTACAATTACCAAACTGTTCTTATAGGTGTAAATACAAGCACACATGGACACATGCTTGACCATCTTCTTGGTTATAATCCTTTTATGCATATCTGCTTACATGAATGCTTTCGTCACTTTATTTCCTTATACCCAATTTAGCGGCCTCGTCAAATCCACATTTCACTTTTACAATTTGATTGGTAGAGTTCTCATGTAAATGTTGCAACTTACAATCTTTATTCCATCATGTAACATACATGACTTGCCTCAGCCACATTCTTATGCCACCCCACCACAACAACTGTTTTTGTTTTCAATTTTATGGGAAATAATTACCACTTCCACGTTTCTTAGTCTAATCCTGACTACTGGTTTGAACTGCATAGTTTATAGATTTGCATTTGGTTTGTCTTTGCCTTGCATTCCCTCAATGTACATGAAGCGGTACACTTAAGGTTATCAAGTGTGTATGGTCGCTGCGTGCTACTATTGCATGCGAGTTATAGAGCTCTAATAGAACTTACAGGAGTTCATTAAAATTTGAGATGTTTCTAACAACTAGATCAATATTGGTTTGTTTACTGAGGGCTATAAAGTCTTCAATAACTTTACAATGGAAAGTATGTTGAAGCTGGCCAGAGTAGTCTTTGTCTTGTCTGTAATCTAAAGGACTCCCAATTGCTGAAGTGTTAAAAACTTTTTGAGGAAATCGATAAAAATATGGGACAAGTTTCAACATTCAGAGGGGCACCATAGAACCTTTAAGATATTTAAAAAATAAAAAATAAAAAATAAAAAATAGAACCTTTCAGATATTCAGCACCAAAAAAAAGAATCTGTAAGTTATTGAGCTGTGGCAATGCAGAACATTACTTCTTTCTTTCTCACTGAGCTTCAAAATTAGGATTATGTTCCTCATAGGCCAGGCTTTCATGTTCTAAATTATGTTGTTCCGCCGGAGCTTGATAGTTCTTGGCTATGGTAGCAAGCCAAGTTCGGTTTCCTGGATTGTAAATTACACTATTTTGCAATTTTGTGTCTAGTAGTATTCTAGAATAGGATAAATTGTTAGGCCAACTTGCACTTCTATTGCTGTATGTCTTTTGAATACCATATAATGCAAAGATATTATGATGTAAATCTGTATTCACAGAACATAGATGCAATTATACCTGGAGAAGTAACTTGTCCATTTGTCTTCCCATTTCAGCTGATGATGTAGTGGCATATAATCATGGAGAGAAATCCGCGAAAACCTTAAGCGCAGCTGGATTCCAAAATCTCACATTTCAAACCTATGATGGGTATTTTTTTGTCCTTTGGATTTCATCAACTGCAATTTTGTCCGAAAGAAACAATTTGTTGAGATCTTTATTTTTTTCACACAGGCTTGGCCACTACACCATTCCTGAAGAAACTGATGAAGTTTGCAACTGGCTCACTGCAAGGTTGGGGCTTGATGGGTCGCAGTCATAATCTTGGAAAAAGTTGGTGAGGAAGCATGGGGTATACTTATGGAAGTTTAGCAATAATGATAAATGTAGCTGTAGGGAGTTGATGATCAACTTAGTTTAGTAAATTGGGATGGGGTATGGTATACATGTTTGACATTCCATTCTCACTTGATCGTGTCTTTCTTTTTTTTCCCAAATAAGTGTTGTAACAATTGCATAATTGGTTTGATATCAAAGATCTTTGTGAGTATGATCTGTTGATGCTTTAGAAAAATAGGTTATCCAAGCGTTCAAATTTTTTTTGAAGTACTGATAGTTATTTTTTGCAGTTACATATCTGAATGAGATAGGTATGCTGTTGAAGATCATGACCACATAGAACCAAGGTAACACCATGCCTATACAAGACTTTTCACATCAAATAATGGCAGGAGTCTTGCAAATTGGGTTGTTTTTTTAAATAATTATTTTACATCACGACTACATGAAATATTTGGCAACAATCTGAAACAGTCCAAGCACTTTGAGAAATATGAAAAACTACAAAACAGTATTCCAGGCAAACATTGCCAACATTCAAGTCTTTATTGAAATCAAACACAGAACATTCGTTAATGGGCTTATGCCAACATGTTTCTATGTGAACACTAAAACATAGGAAGTGCACAGAAAATTGTTAGGCGAAGCAATGCAGCCTATGTAAACTAGTCAATACCCACAGTACACCCCCCCCCCCCCNTCTAAATTATGTTGTTCCGCCGGAGCTTGATAGTTCTTGGCTATGGTAGCAAGCCAAGTTCGGTTTCCTGGATTGTAAATTACACTATTTTGCAATTTTGTGTCTAGTAGTATTCTAGAATAGGATAAATTGTTAGGCCAACTTGCACTTCTATTGCTGTATGTCTTTTGAATACCATATAATGCAAAGATATTATGATGTAAATCTGTATTCACAGAACATAGATGCAATTATACCTGGAGAAGTAACTTGTCCATTTGTCTTCCCATTTCAGCTGATGATGTAGTGGCATATAATCATGGAGAGAAATCCGCGAAAACCTTAAGCGCAGCTGGATTCCAAAATCTCACATTTCAAACCTATGATGGGTATTTTTTTGTCCTTTGGATTTCATCAACTGCAATTTTGTCCGAAAGAAACAATTTGTTGAGATCTTTATTTTTTTCACACAGGCTTGGCCACTACACCATTCCTGAAGAAACTGATGAAGTTTGCAACTGGCTCACTGCAAGGTTGGGGCTTGATGGGTCGCAGTCATAATCTTGGAAAAAGTTGGTGAGGAAGCATGGGGTATACTTATGGAAGTTTAGCAATAATGATAAATGTAGCTGTAGGGAGTTGATGATCAACTTAGTTTAGTAAATTGGGATGGGGTATGGTATACATGTTTGACATTCCATTCTCACTTGATCGTGTCTTTCTTTTTTTTCCCAAATAAGTGTTGTAACAATTGCATAATTGGTTTGATATCAAAGATCTTTGTGAGTATGATCTGTTGATGCTTTAGAAAAATAGGTTATCCAAGCGTTCAAATTTTTTTTGAAGTACTGATAGTTATTTTTTGCAGTTACATATCTGAATGAGATAGGTATGCTGTTGAAGATCATGACCACATAGAACCAAGGTAACACCATGCCTATACAAGACTTTTCACATCAAATAATGGCAGGAGTCTTGCAAATTGGGTTGTTTTTTTAAATAATTATTTTACATCACGACTACATGAAATATTTGGCAACAATCTGAAACAGTCCAAGCACTTTGAGAAATATGAAAAACTACAAAACAGTATTCCAGGCAAACATTGCCAACATTCAAGTCTTTATTGAAATCAAACACAGAACATTCGTTAATGGGCTTATGCCAACATGTTTCTATGTGAACACTAAAACATAGGAAGTGCACAGAAAATTGTTAGGCGAAGCAATGCAGCCTATGTAAACTAGTCAATACCCACAGTACACCCCCCCCCCCCTCTCTCGTTTTACCTCTTCTCCCGCGTAAAAAAAAACTCAGTAACCTCTAGGTTTAGTTTAGAAAGAAATTTATTAATATGCCATAATGAATAGGTGCGGCCTCTCTATATTTCCTTTCCCCTTGTGTATCGCAAGTAACACTTGATTCAACAAGTAGCATTAAAAAATGGACAGAGAGATACAATTGAGGATGAAGTAGCAGCATAGTAGGCTTTCCTTCATCTTTGTAGATCAAGTCCCGGTACAAATTGCAGCTTGGGTTCCTAATAAGAACAATAAGCAACAGCAATAGTTATACAAATGATTAGAAGTCTAAGCAAATATATAATCAGTTACAAAAGGTTTTACAATCCGAACTGGGACATTTTCGGCTGACAGACCATTATCTGCAAATGGTATGTTTTATGCCCATCCTCTTGCTAATAAAGTGACCAAAAATAGTACATTGCAGCTAGATAACCAAATATTGCCATGACTCACCTTAAACTCATTTAAATTGGTCATTTGGGGCTACTGCAACCTTGAAGATCGCTTGTACTCTGAATATCACTACTTTTGGAATCAAGGCATGGCGTTAGAGGTGGGAAAGAAGGAACAGCTTGTAATATAAACTTCCGGCTAGTTCTTAAGCCTGCTGATGAGCTAGAACCAAGCTCATGCAAGCCACCCTTAGGAGGAGAAACTCGCTTCTTATTTGGGGAGCTTACTTTCACCGTATTGGGTGAGGTAGAAACGTCCTTCAGAATCTCAGGAGTGTCATCTTCCATTATGTCATGAAGATTGTCATCGGAGTCTAGCACCTGGACAAATTTGGTCCCACCAAACCTAGTCATTGGAGTGACTGGTGAATTACGCCACTGAAGAGAACTCACAGACGAAAAATGGCCACTTCCAGGAACCAATTGTGCTCCTGAACCATTTGACCAGTCCCTTGTCATTGGTGACATCAAAGAAGGAATGTCCATTGATGAATGGTTTGACAGCACCATGCGATGGCCTATATTGCAAAGTCCACGAAATATAGGTAAGGATTTTCAAACTGTTTCTGCATTGCAATCCAATTCTGGATCAAAAGAAACTACATCCAGAATCTCTTTACCTGTTTCAAGCGTCATGCCATGATTATCAGAGTTTAGAGGAGATCCGAAGGACTTCCCATAAGATTCTAAGAAGGTGGGATCAGATTCAGGTGATGGGTGGTATCTGCCAGAAGGAAACCGGGATTTTAATGCATCTTTGCCATGGCAAGAGAGTAAAAATAGAGGCACGTAGCCAAAAAGAAATTTTCAATTTGCAAATTTAATCCATCCAGAATAGCTCTAACCATCATATCACAAAGAAATCTTACTTTGAGGACTGGAATGATGGTGTCAGAGGAGTCAAGTCACGAGGATTACAGGGCTCAATGTGCAGCAAACCTTTTTCACTTGGCACCATGTCCAGCCTCTCTTCATACGAGGCATCCAATCTTTCATCAATGGCTTGTTTGTTCACCACATCTTTGCTCATGCCATATTCTGAAAATGCAAATTTCTTGGTAAATAGACGAGAATCTAGTTCATGTAAGAAGCAAACTTACACAGGCCTAGCAAGTCTTTTTTTCACTTGCTTAAGAATTTCAATTGATTGGAACTAAATTTGGTCATTGTATTTTCTGCTGTGAAAAATATTCCCCTGCATTCAAGTCATGAAATCATCAGCATCTCTGCAAGCCACTCCTGAACAGCACTTTGATGAATTAAATGGAGTGCACCACATGTTTGTAGAAGCCACTTTATATAAAATAAAACCACAGAAAGTTCATAGAATTTGACATACATCAAAGGAACTTGTCCTAAAGCAGAGTTCAGGTAAGAATGCTCACAAAGACAAACCATACAACATTTTTGGGAGTTAATCAGAAAGTCAGTTTTCAAGTTTTACTAAGTCACAAGGCTTCTAAATTTCCCTCCTCTCTGAAGCAGAGTTCATTAACTAATTGCATACAAATACTTAAATGGCATACTTATTGTAATCTCCGCTAAATTAAAAACTCTATATCATTATATAGCATGGCTTTCTAAATCGTTATATACATATATTTATGTAAGTGTGTGTGTGTGTTACTGCTGCTTTGACAAGAATAAGCTTAATTAGTTGGTGAAAGCTGAAAGGTGATTGGCAATTATAAGTGCTACAATCTTAATTTGCTTTTCTTTGTCTCTCTATGAAGCCATACAACACATATTATCCTTCAAATTCAAGTAGTTTTGGTAACTAAAGACTCCTTTTTCCCAGTGTTGTTCTCTATCAATCAAAGTGATCTGAGGGGTTTGATGGGACTTCACAATGTAAGAGCAAACCACTAATCATACCCTAAAAGGAAACGGGACATTAACTTGTTTGTCGGGAAGAAATTATATCCTATTAAGACTTGATCCTTTAGTTCTGGTATTCAAAAGAAAGATCACTTATGCCGCGTAGTGATTATTCAAAAGAAAAATCAACAATAACTAAGCAGAGGGAAACACACAAGTATATATTACTGCAAAATTCGCTTTGACAGGAACAGGCTTAAATAGTTTGATGATTTGTACGATAAAAGGCTGAAATGTGATTGACACTTGCTAAGTGCAAAAAGTTAGTTTATCCTTCTAATAGTTCTGGACCTTCTGGTAACTAAAGGCTCATTATGGCCCAGAGTTGGTTCCCATCATTCAAGTGATGTGAGGGATTTGTTATGACCTAATAATGTAAGAGCAAGACACAACTTATAGGCCAAAATGAAATGAGATGTTACATTGTTAATTTAATAGTCATTGCCACTAGTTGTCCTAAATCTTTACATACCAGTAAGACTTGATATATTATTTTTCGTAGTAGAAAGAAAGATCACCTAGTGTTCTGTCCGACAGAACGATCATAGTCAATAGGCATTGCGGTTCATAATAATACTGGTGATTATGTGAAAAGAAAGGCACTCATTTCAATGCTTCTAACATTTTTAGTTAAATCCCAATAATCAAAATCCATCTGTGCGCGATGATTACCGCACAATAAACAAATTGACAGATATCTTCTTTGATGAACTTGAGTTTACTTGAAAAGTCGAAGTTTCCACAACTAGTGAGTGTTTAGAAGCGGTGATGGAACTCCTTACGAGCGATCGAATTGTCGACAAGTGATCGAACTTGGTCCTGTTACTCAGAAAGAAGGATTAGAAGGACGTCAGAGTGTTTTTCGACGTAACCCCTTCGACAATCAAGTCAGTATGTGAGAGAAGGGTAGGAAAAGCACTGTTTTATTGCTTTGGTGAGATTTCGCGTACCTTAAACTTGAGTTTGTGAGAGCTATTTATATCTCTTTGGAGTTAATCATTGCAGATTGCCAAGTTCGGAGTTAATCATGGCAGATTGCTAAGTCCCTTGGAGTGAAAGCTCCTCATTGGCTCATTTGGAAGGCAAATAGTGCCTAGTCCTCGAGCAGTGAGCCTCCTTTTCCTCTTTATAAAAGCTTCTGCATTTAATGCTTGAATCCCGGAGCATTCAATGCTTGCCTTTCTGAGTTCGCCAAGTAATAAATATGTCCCATCCTTTTGAAAGATCATTTAATGTTCCCATTGTGGCTACGCATGCGCAAGGGTATTTTCGTCCATTGCCCTCCAAGAGGTCATGTCATCTGGACTTTGTACTTCGTACAGTCTCACCATTGATTATCAAACTGTCTTCCCTATCACTGACTATCTTGGGAAGAGAAATTAATGATTAATAGTCAATCCTACTTCTAATGTGATGACGCCATTCTTGACTCTTTTGGGAACTTGGCCATTTGGCACAGGTCAAGCACCTGGATGATCGTAAACACCTCGACGAGATGGAGTCTCACGCCGAGAACATGTGTCAGGTAAGGAATTCCTCAGGGGGACTTGAGGCACCAAGGACAGATGTCAAACGATGAAGGTTCCAAGAAACCTTGATGCCGAGGACACGTGTCAAACAAAAGATGTTCCAAGGAGTCCCATGCTGAGGACACGTGCCTCTTCTTGGAGGGTTCGAGTTTTGTACGCCAAGGACACACTGTTAATTGACAAGAGCTCCGAGGAGTTCAACGCTGAGGACACGTGTCAGCTCAAGAAAAGTCCATGAGTAATCATGTCAAGGCCACGTGTCATCTCTTCATTAATTCGTGAAAACGTCCCATCAACTGCCCTCAGCCCTTGATCTTTGTATGGAACCAATGACATAGCAAAGGGAGACGAAAAGGCTTACTCCCTACCTCTTCAAGTAGCCACTTTACTTTCTTTGGGTCATGTGCCCCATTTAGGACGCCTTCTTCATGCCTTGTGCGCAATGATGAGCCTAGTCTTCTTATTTAAATAGAGTCTTTGTCTTTTTCTTCTACTTTCGTCAATTCTGCAACTCAAAGAGCCTTTCAATGGAGTTCCATCGAAGAAGCCTTTATTCGCCTGAAAGCCACCAATCTCTTAGATCCCACCAGAGAAAGAAGCCACCAACCCCTCCTCTATATTAGGATCGTGATCATTTGTGAGTAATTGCTCTTTTCTCTCTCCTAGCAACCATTTCTCTTTTGCTCCTTCTCCTCTCCGTCTTAATTGCATTATACTATCTCTCTATCCTCATTTTTCTTCTTTGTTTTCTTAATATTAACCCTTAGGCCCCCAATCATTAGGAATCCCTCTTTTGAGTCCCTTCCCTGCTTACGCCACGCCAAGACGTCGTCAGAGTACCAATGTTAGGACCGATGAGGCTAATCCCTTTAGACTGAGGAAACATACTATCAAGGGTCGCCAGCAAATCACTAATTTTAAGACCCACTACTCTATTCCCCTCAGGGTTACTATAAATGACTTTATGCTTGGTCTCCACAGTGCCACCATCGGTACCGAGGAGGTCATGCCTTTCTATACCAAAGCCATCATAGAGGGTGGTGTTAGGTTTCCCTTCCATCCCATTCTTCTTTGCTTCCTATCCCAATTTCACCTATTCCCGGAATAGTGTTGCCAGAACACCTTTAGGATAATCATGAGGGTGGTCACTTTAAATGAACGTCTGCACTTGAGCCTCAGCTTGGAGATCCTGTTCTACTATACTTTGGTGAGAATGATGCCACAGCAGAAGTTCTATCTCAAGGCCTAAGACCCCACCATGTATCTCGTGACCCATATTCCAAACTCTGATTAGGGGTACAAAGATGACCTGCTCATCTTCAGTGGCCAATGGGAGAGGAAAGTTGGACCCGACTACACCGACTTATGGTGCCCCAACTAGTGGCAGACTACAAGTACGTCGACTTCTCTCTCTTTTCAGCTTTATAGTCCCACAGTATTTCTATACTTGCTTTTAATGTTGATTCTTTTTGTTTTCTGTAGGAATCTCTGACGTCGAGTCTGTTGCTCGTGCCTCAGCCAACATCATCATGTCTCTGCTTTATTCTTCTCTCCTCGATCTGAGGATCCCTGCCGTGGACTCGAATGTGTCCTAGCGGCGACGGGTCAACTCAATCCTTAGTGGTGGGTGGTATCGAAGGTGGCGCCCTCGGGATCAACATCCCAAAAGGACGAGCCCTTTCCTAGTTAGAAAGAATAATCCTAGAGCCCAAGCCACATCCCTGCTCAACAACACCTTAATCAAGCTGAGAGATAGACGATTAGTTGGACATGGCGATCTCCAAGGCGTCTTTGTCCTCAAGGTTTTGAAGAATGTCAAAGTCTGGCCAAATGTCCCTGCTCGAGGTGCTTTCCTCGACGTGAATGATGGTGGATGGGTCCCTTACTTCTTCGGCGTCGACAACTGTGCCTTTGGCAGCTTCCACCTCGGTTTTAGCTCCATCTGGGTTTTCTTCTAAGTTTTCTCAGAATAATACTAACCACCTCACTCAATCAAAATGTTGGGGGGTTTGGGAGAAGTTTTTGTACTCCAAAGTGTAGTCTAGCAACACATGTAGAGCTCGGCCAAATCCATTGCCCAGGAATTCCTAGGCTATGATAATGTCGCCGAGATTAACTTGATTTCAGATCTCTCCCTTAATGAACTTGAGTTTACCTAAAAAGTAGAAGGTCCCGCAGCTAGTGAGCGTTTAGAAGCAGTGATGGAACTACTTATGAGCGATCGAATCGTTGGCGAGTGATCGAACTTGGTCTTGTCACTCAAAAAGAAAGGTTAAAAGGGAGTTGGAGTGTTTTCCAGCATAACTTCTTTGATGATCAAGTCAGTATGTGAGAGAGGGGTAGGAAAGACATTGTTCTATTACTTAGGTGAGATTTTATGTACCTTAGACTTGAATTTGTGAGAACTATTTATACCTCCCTAGAGTTGATCATTGCAGATTGCAGTCCTTTGGAGAGAAGGCTCCTCATTGGCCCATTTGGAAGGTAGTTGGTAGTGCCTACTCCTTGAGAAGTGAGCCTCCCTTTCCTGGTGATAGAAGCTTTTGCATTTATGCTCAGATCGCCCAAGCATTCAATGCTTGCCTTTCTAGGTTCGCCGAGCAATAAATATGTCTCATCCTTTTGAAGGATCATTTAATGTTCCCCATTGTGGCTGGGCATGCGCAAGGGTATTTCTGTTCATCACCCTCTAAGAGGTCATGTCGCTTTACTTTGTACTTTGTATAATTTCATCAATGGTTATCAAACTGTCTTCCCTACCACTCTGACTGTCTTGGGAAGAGGAATTGATGATTAATAGCCAATCCTGCTTCTAATGTGATGATTCTTGACTCTTTTGGGAACTTGACCATTTGGCACTGGTCAAGTGCCTGGACAATCGTAAACACCACAGCGGGATGGAGTCCTCGGGAGGACTTAAGGCACCGAGTATTGATGTCGAACGATGAAAGTTCTGAGAGACCTTAATGCCGAGAACACGTGTTAAACAAAAGATGCTTTAAGGAGTCCCACGCCAAGGATAGTATCTCTTCTTGGAGGGTCTGAGTCTTGTTAAGCCAAGGACACGTGTCAGTCGAGGAGAGCTACGAGGAGTTCAACGCCGAGGACATATGTCAACTCAAGGAAGCTCCACAAGTCATCATGCCGAGGCCGCATGTCATCTCCCCATCAATTCATGGAAACGTCTCATCACCGCCTATTTGCCAAATCATTACATGTTTCTTAAATGATAGATTTCTCAATGTTAACTCTATGATCCTAAAGATCTTGAGAGCAAGAGAAACAAGAGAAAGAAATGTGAGAGAATGATTTCAAGAGAATTATGACATGAGGGAGAAAGAGAGGAGAAGAGAAAAAGAGAATAGAGAGGCAAAGAGTTCCAAGGAGATAGCAGAATGAACGAAAGAACTAAGCAAAAAAAGAGAAATACAAAGAGGTGTTCCTAGACAATAGGTGACAATAAGTTCACGAGGGAGACAGAGTTTGGAGGAGAGCAAAGTTAGATCAGTCTTAGGTTCTTTATCAAATTTGAGATTTCACAAAAGAAAAGAAAACAAACTTTTTTTTTAAGTATTGAACCTAGAATTCCATTCCATAAAGGAAAATTTAGCTTAAAGTTGGACAAAAATGTTATGTCAGTCTTCACTAAGATTTTTTCTTTCAAGGGGCAATAATGATAATGATGGTCTACCTTTTAGTTCCAAAGTTAAAAATCAACTTTTAGATTAGGCATACAAGGGTGTTCAAATTTCTGATTACCCGCAAATTCCTACCATACTCTATTTTATCCGACTCTATTGATCGACATTTCAAAAGAATTGGGTAGGCCAACGAATTTTTTTTTAGTATTTTGCAAAAAATCGAGTAAAAATATAGAATACTTACAAATTTTCGTATTTCTATCCTACCCTATATATATATATATATATATATCTCTAAAAATTAAAATCTAAAAATCTTTATTGATGTTTATAGCTTTCTTCTTGTGTTTTATTATAATAATTATATTATTGAATTTATTGTATTTTTTTTAGTGTTATTAATTTATTGTGTTAATTACTTGATGCAGGTTACTTAATTAAATTATTAAAATAATTCAAAAATTAATAACTAAAAAATATGTGTTCACTCGGTTTTTTATCCGACTTCCTACCCAATTATTTTGGTCAAAATTCGGATAAGAATATACACTTGATCGGGTAGGGTAAGTTAAAAAAAAAAATTCTTATACAGAATATTGAGTAAGAAGATGAAATACAATAATCCCTATGTGTCAGGTAAGGTGAACACCCCTAGGCATATATTAATGGTCAATGAGCTTTCCCCATATCTATTTCATCTAAACATTTGTTGGTGGCAAATGTTGCTTGGCTTCCATCATGAGCATCTTCTATACATCAATTACATTTGATCACCGCAACGTAGACTATGGGAAATGTAGGAGTCTGAATCGTTTATTGAAAGGTGTTTATAAGAGAAAAGGAAAAAAGGCTGCTACACAGTGCATTTGCATTCAACAGTGTGCTGCTAGGAAGTGAACATTGGATATGGACCTAACATCTGGAATATTATTGCACAAAGTGGCTACTCGCTCGAATGCATACTCTCATGCTTTACACCCGAGCACTTTACCTCAACTCGGATGTCGAATTAAATCAAATATCAAATGGGCCTGCCAAAGGACACGATTAGATAAAGAAAGCAATGGCCCTAAAACATATATTTAATTGCTATAGCCAGCACATAGTGGCTATATATGACAACAATATCAAGGACATTAAACAACATTGTTCTGCCTATATACAAGAAGAACAACTGTATTAACCAATTTTATATACAAGAAGAAAAACCACGTAACCAATTTTTACAAATAGGCTCCCCATCTCAACTGACAGAATCCCAACACAAAAATGATTTTGATTAGTCAGGATGTCTCACAATCATGCATATCATCTCATTCTGATACCTTTTTTCTTTTTTTTTTTCCTTCCTATTGTCGATGGCAATACAAGTCAGACACACCGATGGCATTTAAGGAAAGCAGATTCATCATGGTGGGCACTATAAGTCTATAACTATGTAATATGAAACCATAATTGTTGGGGCTTTGCTCCAGTCCGCCACAATGCACCATTTTAAACAAAAGGGAACTCCCGAGGTATTTTATGACAGAAGCACCTAGGCCGAAGAACTACATAACACAATTTTTTATGAGCAAGCCTTATTGAGAAATCAATCAAAGTTACCACTGTCAGCATATTTCGATTACTGACTTTTATTTCTGTCATAAGTGAAGCCCAACTGAATCTTCTAACAAAATAGAATTCAAATAGTATTACCATAAAATGCCTGTCTTATTCTCAATTAAGCAAGTCATTATATACATTTGAAAGGTTGAATTATCATACAAATATTTTGTGTACCATGATGGCACCATTGCATCAAATTTAAGGCGCAACAAGCTCTGCAAGTTATTAGTATTTTTGCACATACTTCCACTTCCATATGTACTACTATAATTTTTCAACACTTTCAATAATTTCTAACATGCTTATTCATATTATGATTCATCCCCAGAATAACAATATTTAGGTAACTTTTCACCAGAACACCTGTAAAGTCTTCATGTTTCCGATTAATGTTTCTCATGTCATACCCACCATTTCAACTTAAATATTCTAATGACATCAACGTTTAGACAACCCCAGGTACAAAGCAAGTGAAAGCTTTTGAATCATGGTTCCCCATCATGGCTATAAACATAAATTTGCGGTAATGTATGTTTTTTGAGGAATATTCTTCTGCACTTCTCATCATATTGAAATCAGTAATAATATACAACTCATAGTATTAATCATTATGGCATAAGAAGTAAAAGATCCCCACATGAAAATTACCTTCCTTCCGGCCATAGACATTCTTGCATCCTTCACACCGGCAACCATCGGAGCATCCAACATTGCCCTTCAATGATAGAGCGGAACAAGTCCAACAATTAAGTTGAAAAGAAGAAAGTTGAAAGCATGGGGATTACTCAAGCAATAACAGACACCATACCTGATAGCACTCACAGTATTTCTTCAAACACATTGATTTCTTGCAATTGCATCCTCGTTTGTGCCTTGCTGAAGAGGGTGTCGAAATGATTCCACCCTCCTGCAGAGGATCAATATGATTGTTGATTGTTTGTTGCTATGTAAAACGTATTCATAAAAGTTTAAATAGAGAGGCTGCAATACCACAGTACTGTTTGCCTGAGGCTCTGTGTTACGCTGTATAACTTTTGGAGCAAATGCAAGTGGATTTCGAGTTTCAATTTGTTCTCGTGTCTCAAGAACTGTATCTTCGTATTCAGGCCTGTTGAAGCACTCTTGGCAAGCACAAGTTTCAGCGCAATAGATTCCAGCAGCAAAACAATCACAGTAACTGCCAGGAAGCAGATTAAAATGACCAACTATTAAAGTGAAAAATCTATCAACTGAAACCTTAAACGCACTTACAGTTTCAAACATTTAGTCTTCTTACAATTGCAACGTTTGCAATCATCACCATCGTTGGTCACTGAACTCTTCTTCCTGCAGGAAATGTATAAACAAATGATTTCAGAATAATATGGACATGCATTGAAATAATTAACAATGAATGATAACAGATATAGGTAGTTGCCTTTTCTTTTTGGGGCTCGATTGGTTACACTCCTCAAGACTGTCAGCATGTCCAGAATTGGACTTCCTCTTATCACCACATGCAGTTGCTTGTTGTTCAATTGGCTTCAAAAGCACATCATTGGTCAAAGGTTGTACACTGTAATGAGACAGAGATCTGGCAGTGCTTGCTGCTACAGAGGGGTGACTTTCATGCCTGCCATCTTCTTTGCTTCCTGTAGTGCTCTCAACAACATTTGAGGAAATCAGGCAATTCTCTAAGTTCTCTGATCGATGACGATTTATCATAGATACTGACTTCTTCCCTCTGACACTCAAATAACCCCTTTCAGCTGATTTGATGCTTGCAATTGCACCAAAACCTGCTGGCATGGCATTAACAATGCTATTTAAGTGCAAGCCAATGCCTGAGGGCTTTGAAACTTTTGAACTACAAGTTCCATCATTTCGAGGAGAAAAAGCCAAAAACGTGGGTTGGGTCATGTTATCCAGTTGCATGTTGGCGGGAGTTGCTGGCACATCTACATAATATGATTCTAGAAACTCTGAGTTGGCAGGGATCACAGATGACCTTGAACTAGTGGTACTATTTGATGGAATCCAAGAACCAGGGCTGTTCACTGTCGTGTTCTGTTGAGCCCCTTCAAATTGAAGACAACGTCTACGCATGCCACAGTGGTGTGGACTGGCCTACATTTACCGTTGCAATTATTCTACTGCTGAATAAAATTCCTAGAGAAGTTTGGTTAAGGAAAAAACTAAAAAGTAAAATCCAGAGGCCAGGATTATTTTTCTGAAACGCTTTTGCATCGAGATATAAGTGTCAAGGGGTTGGACCCAGATGATATAGTGTTGAATGAAAAGTTTAAGATAATGAAATGCTGAAGTTATTTTTGCATACAATAATGGATATACTAAGTTGCATGTTCTAACATAGACTGGTGATGATGATGATGGTTGATCCCAATCCCTTTCGATGTCAAATCAACACAAAAGATGTGAAAACATAGGGAAAACCTCAAAGGGAAGGAGTCATTAACCTTTGTTGCATAGAAAATGATTACTTTCCAAAAAAAAAAAAACAAATGTTAATGATGACACATAAAATTCTGAATAGGGTTTTTAGATAAAAATTTGGGTATAAGTAGTCAAATCCAGTTTTTGCTACTGTTAGTCAACACAGTTTTTTTTTTGTTAAGTTGCATGCGCTGTGGGAAACTATGATGATAATTGAACTGAATCTTGTAGTATCTAACAAGTAAAACAAAAGAAAAAAAGAATACGTGAAGATTTTACATATTATTTAATTATTACTGTCCACAGGGATGGCTACTGTCTTATTGAGCCAAGATATAGCACAAAGAGATGTTGAAAAACTGATTTTAGTCGTCTAAAAAGACTGCGTTAAGATCAAAACAGGCAACATACGATAAACGTATAAATAGGCTGATTGAAAAGGGAAAAAATTAATAATTAGAAGACCCACCCCTTACTAATAGACAAGGATCAAACAAATGTATCGGTGTATAGTTTCAGTCAACTCAAAAACGGAAACGTTTTTGAAACGCAGTGGAAACTGAGAAAAAGTTTAGAGACATGTGAAAACAAATGGAAACATAAATTAGCTTAATGATTGATCAATTGAGCATGTTTATTGTTTTAATATCCTTTTGTACTGCAAAATATCAAGGTGGAGAAAAAATAAGGTTAATATGAGGCAGAAGGCATTTCAATTAATGTTAGACACTTCATTTTCATCAAATAAACACATTTACATGAAATAAAGGTCTATTAGTTCGAACAGATGATCCAATCTAAGAAAAAAAGTAAAAATTTATTTCCAAAACATTCTAAACGATGGCATTCCGAAACATTCCGACTACCACATATCAAAACACGTCAAANTACTTTCCAAAAAAAAAAAAACAAATGTTAATGATGACACATAAAATTCTGAATAGGGTTTTTAGATAAAAATTTGGGTATAAGTAGTCAAATCCAGTTTTTGCTACTGTTAGTCAACACAGTTTTTTTTTTGTTAAGTTGCATGCGCTGTGGGAAACTATGATGATAATTGAACTGAATCTTGTAGTATCTAACAAGTAAAACAAAAGAAAAAAAGAATACGTGAAGATTTTACATATTATTTAATTATTACTGTCCACAGGGATGGCTACTGTCTTATTGAGCCAAGATATAGCACAAAGAGATGTTGAAAAACTGATTTTAGTCGTCTAAAAAGACTGCGTTAAGATCAAAACAGGCAACATACGATAAACGTATAAATAGGCTGATTGAAAAGGGAAAAAATTAATAATTAGAAGACCCACCCCTTACTAATAGACAAGGATCAAACAAATGTATCGGTGTATAGTTTCAGTCAACTCAAAAACGGAAACGTTTTTGAAACGCAGTGGAAACTGAGAAAAAGTTTAGAGACATGTGAAAACAAATGGAAACATAAATTAGCTTAATGATTGATCAATTGAGCATGTTTATTGTTTTAATATCCTTTTGTACTGCAAAATATCAAGGTGGAGAAAAAATAAGGTTAATATGAGGCAGAAGGCATTTCAATTAATGTTAGACACTTCATTTTCATCAAATAAACACATTTACATGAAATAAAGGTCTATTAGTTCGAACAGATGATCCAATCTAAGAAAAAAAGTAAAAATTTATTTCCAAAACATTCTAAACGATGGCATTCCGAAACATTCCGACTACCACATATCAAAACACGTCAAAGCATACCGAAACACCTCGAATATTTAATTACTCATTCGTTTTGATTTTCATTGGAAATGGAGACCTTTTGGCCATTTTAGAAGGTAACATAATGAAGATGGTTTGCAACAAAGCTCTAAATTCCTACCATATTGATAGCTCCGTTGATATATTGGACATCTAATAGAATATCATACCTTGGGATCACGAAGCATCAAGTTCTCAACTGGTTCACTTGAGAGTGCTCTAGTGGCTTGAACACAATCTTTGTACTCAACAATCTGCATGGATTCTAAAAGCAACTGAGAGCTACAATCGGATTCAACTTTATGGCCAGCTCCTGCATCCTGCATTTTCAAATCCTGTGATCTACCATGACAAAAATTTGTATGATCATTCTTAGTTTTTCTTTTCCAAATTTAGAACAATATTTCTTTTAAATCAGCAGTTACCTCAGTCGCTGAATGCTCATAATAATGTTTGTCTAAAGCATGGTCATGATGCTCAACTTTTGGGCATACGATAGACGGCATATCACCAACTTCATTTTCTTTTTCTGCCTTACCAGGTGCTGTATCAAATGGTGACTTTTCTTGACATTTCTCTACAGCTTGATCAAAGATGGCAGGAGATGCACCCAATGTCATCCTGTCATCTTTTGTCACATCATATTTTTTTTCCACTTCTGTTATAGAGTCCCTTGAATCTGCTACACCACTTGATGATTTAGGGACATTGTCAGATTGTTTTGAAGTTAAATTTTCAGAATGATTTAACTCCACACAGTCCACCTCCATATGATCAGCCAAAAATTCATCCACACATCCAGGGGGACTACCACATTGATCGTCTACGGAGCTGCTATTATCACCCTCCTCGGTGCCAAAAATCAACCCACAACTCAATTTGGTATCAGATTTCCCAGATTCATCTACACCTTTGGCAATATTTATGGCCCTATCATCCTGCTGAGATAATTCTGAACCGGATGGTTGAGTGCATTGAGGCCTGAAAAAAGTTCAACATCTCCACCTAATCAGTTCTTGAATGTGGATTTTCTTCAATCCGAAAGCAACACTCCTAAAGCATACTTCAAAATATATCAAACCTTTTTAGAAAACTTGATTGGCGGTGTGGATGGATTCGAGGTGAAGAAAATACAAGGGGAGGAGAATTAAGTCCTGGGAAACTCTGTGCAACTGGTGCTGCTTTGACAGGCTTTAAAGGAGAAAGATTGCTGATGTAACTGGAGATAGGTGAATCCTGAGATTGAAGGAACAAATATGAGCTAGGAAACCACGGCCAATGGACTTAAGATACAAAAGATCTAACAAGAAGCAGTTCACTTGCCAGCACTCACTACATGTTTTACCCAAGAAAAAAGCAATTAAATACCAGTAAAAAATTTCCCCCCTGCATGGCACCCCTCTTACATCAATATCTACATTGTAGTCATTTATTTTCATATTTTTATCACTTGTAGCAAAAACATATCCAACACTTTTTCTTCAGACATGGGATACAAAGTAATATGACACTAAAATAGAATTTACTTGCTGAAAATTTGGGTGAAAATCAAATAAGGGAGAAAATCTACTTCTTATATCCATTGCTAAATTGCTGATTAAAATACAGAGTGTTCTCAAGGAAAAATTAATAGGTCAGCTTTAGTTACAAGTTCCTATGAACCAAAATACAAGAAGCTCCTAATCATCCAAAGGGAACAAATGACTTCTAAAGTTTTCTTCAGAAAAACTCAAAAAGGTGTTTTACAATTGATGACTGAATGAAACTGATTTTAGCTATCTCATTCAGAAATGAAATTATACAAATGCAGAGAACAAAAAATTTTCATTTCCTTCTCTTTTCCACAGTTTGTCCAGCAGCCAAACATACTCTCAAATCATAATTTCATAAAGTCAATCAGTGGTATCCTTTCAGTAAAAAATTTACAGGCTGACGAAATCAGAAGAATTAACCAATTTATTGTCACCCTTTATTGAAACCCCTCATCAACCTTTATGCTCAACACCCACTTCAAATCACAGCCCACTAACAAAATCAGGCCATATTTGAACCCTTAATAGCCTAACAACTAACAATTCAGTGCCACTACAAATCTACAAGCTAACCGCATTATCTAACAAAATTCTAAAACATCAAATTATCATTTTACTAGCTGAAATAGGAAAGGTTGTAAATGGAAATCTGTTCATTAGGTCTCTCGTGAAATTGTGCGGTAAAACAACGGAGACATTTCAATGTCTTGTACTGTTAGCATGAGGGTTGAGTCAGTTCTTCCATAGAACCAAAAATAACAAACTCCAAACCATCAGAAGTTAAAAAATAACTCTCATCTTCTATACTTTTTTCAGCAGAGCAAAAAAATCAACTCAACAAATCAATGTAAAATTATATGGCTGAACAAATTTAAGTTTATCCATTTCCTTTCGAACCGAACATTGATAAACTCAGAATGTCAAATCTCATTTGCTTTTCTCCTCTTCAGTGTTCTAGCAACCATATACATTCTCTAATAAGAGCTTCATTGCCATTCCTCTTGGTAATCAATTAACAGTTTGCATCCATCAACAATGTTAAACAATCCTCAATTACACCATAAAATCAGTAAATTACCCTCAACACCCCCTTCAAATAAAAATCCAACCAACGAAATTAGGCCCAAAAATGACTCATAAACCCCAACATTTCACTGCCACCAAAGTCCAAACCCTAAAACCATTCTCCAAACAAAACCTTTAAATCCTACCTCTAAATCAATGCACTTGAACAATAACAAACAGCCTATACCCGCATCAATTTGATAAAAACCCATTAACAAAAACTTCACAAAACTAAAATTTGCATAAGATCTTCAACCCAGAAAACGAGTCCACACAACATCTTATAAAAAACACAGGTTTAGTACATTTTACAGAGAAATCCAATAAACAGTAATGTATCCTTAGATTCACGAATATGACAAAGAACACAAAGAAGGAAGGTGTACTTGGACTGCCACAGGGTACAATGAAGAAGTGGTGGCGGCGATGGTGGTGGTGGTGGGTTTGGTAGATTCAGGGGAATCCATAAAACGAGGCCACACAACATCTTAAAAAACACAGATTTAGTACATTTTACAGAGAAATCCAATAAACAGTAATGTGCCCAGAGGTACACGAATATAACAGAGAACACACAAAGAAAGAAAGAAAGTGTACTTGGACTGCCACAGGGTCCAATGAAGAAGTAGGGGCGGCGATGGTGGTGGTGGGTTTGGTAGATTCAGGGGAATCCATGACGCGAAACCTAATCCTACCCTTAAAGTTCACTTTTGGCATCCTTTTTTTTTACATTCACTTTCTCTCTCTTACTGATCTACTGAATCTGGAAACTAAAAGTGAATGTGAGGATGGATGATGATAAAAAAAAATTGTGTAGATTTTAAATATTTATTTCTCAATATATGAAATTTTCTTTTATACTGTAGAAAATAAATAACAAAGAAAGTATGAGAATTTCCAATTTCCAAAGAAAAAAGAAAAAAAGAAAAAAAGAAAACGTGAGCGAAAAAAAAGCGGGTTTTTAAATCAGTGAGGGTTGGGCGGGAAAATATTAGATTTTTGTGGCTACGAAGGCGGTTGTTGTGGGTTTGGGTCTGTGTAAGTCCATTAGAGAGAGTTTGACCCAATATGCTTTCGAGTTTCAGTATCTTCTTGTAGGTCGGTTTGGGCTTTTTTTTATTTTGAGAAAATTTCGGTTACACCCTTTCCAATTTACTATATTTTCAAGGACGTCTATTATCTAAAATATCACTCAAATTCTTTTTAATTTACATTTAAACATCACTAACACCCACCCTAGTTTGTTAAACCACCATTTCTAATAAAAATAAATTATCTAAAATACAAAAATTACTCTTACATAAACTCCAAATAATCTTTCTACATAAGATTCGATTAAAAGTTATTTTTTTACATATTAAATTTTAAGCTGATTAAAATATTTTTTCTATTTATTAAAATTTGAGCCGATTAAAATTCGATTTGAGCTAATTAAATTTTATTTTTTTTACGTATTAAAATTCGAGCCAATTAAAATTCATTTTTTACGNTTAAATTTTAAGCTGATTAAAATATTTTTTCTATTTATTAAAATTTGAGCCGATTAAAATTCGATTTGAGCTAATTAAATTTTATTTTTTTTACGTATTAAAATTCGAGCCAATTAAAATTCATTTTTTACGCATTAAAATTCCAGCTGATTTAAGCTCTACTTATGTTATTAGCACTGATTAAAATTTGTTTTAAATCAATTAAAATTTATATTTTTTCTTAATAAAATTTGATTCAAGTTGATTAAATTAAAATTTTTACTTATTAAAATTCGAGTCNAAATTTATATTTTTTCTTAATAAAATTTGATTCAAGTTGATTAAATTAAAATTTTTACTTATTAAAATTCGAGTCGATTAACATTTATATTTTTTTATGTATCAAAATTCAAATCAGTTAAATTTCAATGCGAGTTGATTAAAATTTAATTCGAGACGATTTAAAATAAAGTTTAATCAGCTCAACTAGAATTTTAATAGAATTAAATTTTAAAAAGTAAAAAAAAATATAATTTTTAATCAACTCAAATTTTAATGTTTAAAAAATAAATTTTAATTAACTCAAATTGAGTTTAATCGGCTAAAATTTTAATACATAATTTTTTTTAAAAAAAAAAGAGGTCTCATTGAAGATATAACTATATAGAGGGATGTAGATAAAGTTTTTTTATAAAATATACCATTAATAATTTAGTAAAATTGTATTTTAGTTAATACTTTTAATCTGATAAGGATGTCAGTGAAGATTCAAAAAATAAAAGAGGTATCCATAAAAATATAATAAACTAAAAGGAATGTAACTGAAATTTTTTCTTTGGGGGGGGGGGTAGTTCACTTTTTTAATTGAGTCAAAAAAATTGTTCAACTGCGGCTAGTTCTAAGTCCGAGCCGAGTTAAAAACGAATCAAATTCGAATAATTCAACTATTTTGCATATAAACAAATCGAGTTTTGTGAGTTTTCATTTTTTTAAATGAGTCTAAAAGAGTATTCAATCTCGGTAGAGTTTGAGTTCAGCCTTATAAGAGTCGAAGTCATTAATGTTGAATGATCCACTAAAAAAATATATTTAATAGAATATGAATCTATCATTTCTCAAACAACACACATCACTTGTGGTTTTTTTCATAAATTGAAAACTCTAGATATGTGTAGTAGCAAAAACAAGTACAAAAATTATCTAAATTTTCGATGATTAATGTCTATACCTTATCAAATAGGACCACAAAAAAATATTTTATTAATGCAATACTAGTTATACTGTCGGTTAGGGGTGTCAATCGTGTCGGGTTAAACAGTTATGTGTCGAATTAAACGAGTGACGGATGAAAAACATACAAATTCATACACGACACGTTTAATAAATGAATAAAAAATTTAAACACGAACCATTTAATAAACGAATAACACGACTCGTTTAACCCATTTAAAAAAAAATAATAAAAACTAAAATTTATTATTTTAATAAATTTTTACACTCTATTTTTTTTTGTTTCCAAGTGTACTTTCCTCAATTTGAAGAGCTCCATCTAAAGCCCCACTCTTTCTGGCGATGTGGGATTCAAAGAAAAGGTAATTTAATGCCTCAAACTGATTTCTTTACTTTTTTTTTAAAATGATTTTTTTATTGTTTTTTTTACTCGTTCATTATTTTATATGTATATAAAACAATTATTAATTTATTATTATATTAAATTTATTTAAACGGGTAAATGGGTTGACATGTCTCACCCAAACACGACTCGTTTATTAAACATGTTTAACGGGTTAACCCGTTTACCACCCAAACCTGCTTAATTCGTGTCAATTTATGTCGGTTAATCGTATCATGTCGAATTTTGACAGGCCTAACTGTCGGATTAAATTTGAATTAATTATGCTTTACACTGACCTAATCTATTTATTATTTTTATCAAAAAATACAATACCAGTCATATTGTCTATCATATTAAATTTGGATTATTTATGTTTTATACTAAGCTAACTCATTTATTATTTTTATCAAAAATTTATTTTAGTTTTGAGTTCTATCAAAAGCTACTCAACTTTAACTCATTAATTTCATGTGAAATTNAATAGGACCACAAAAAAATATTTTATTAATGCAATACTAGTTATACTGTCGGTTAGAGGTGTCAATCGTGTCGGGTTAAACGGTTATGTGTCGAATTAAACGGGTGACGGATGAAAAACATACAAACTCATACACGACACGTTTAATAAATGAATAAAAAATTTAAACACGAACCATTTAATAAACGAGTAACACGACACAACTCGTTTAACCCATTTAAAAATAAAAAAATCAAAATCAAAATTTATTATTTTAATAAATTTTTACTCTCTATTTTTTTTTTTCCTTCCAAGTGTACTTTCCTCAATTTGAAGAGCTCCATCTAAAGCCCCACTCTTTCTGGCGACGTGGGATTCAAAGAAAAGGCAACTTAATGCCTCAAACTGATTTCTTTACTGTTTTTTTTAAATGATTTTTTTACTGTTTTTTTTTACTCATTCATTATTTTATATGTATATAAAACAATTATTAATTTATTATTATATTAAATTTATTTAAACGGGTAAATGGGTTGACATGTCTCACCCAAACACGACCCGTTTATTAAACGTGTTTAACGGGTTAACCCGTTTACCACCCAAACCTGCTTAATTCGTGTCAATTTATGTCGGTTAATCGTATCGTGTCGAATTTTGACAGGCCTAACTGTCGGATTAAATTTGAATTAATTATGCTTTACACTGACCTAATCTATTTATTATTTTTATCAAAAAATACAATACCAGTCATATTGTCTATCATATTAAATTTGGATTATTTATGCTTTATACAAAGCTAACTCATTTATTATTTTTATCAAAAAATTATTTTATTTTTGAGTTCTATCAAAAGCTACTCAACTTTAACTCATTAATTTCATGTGAAATTTGTGTTGTGTTAATGTGTGTGTGGAGGATTAGGGTAAAGATTTGGATACATATCCTCTATGATATAGCAGGTAAATAACCCTTATCAAAATAGATAACTAGAGATGAAGTACTAATTACCCAGTTAGTTAAAATAAATATTAATTAAATTGTCGTTTTCCTTAGTGGATTTGTTGCATGGTGCTAAGACTAGGGCTTTGACTACCAGATTGAAGTTCGAGTAAGTAGGTAGTTTTTTTTTTCTTTTTTTTTTTTTTTCGTCAAACACTATTACAGGACAACAAAACTTAAACCCATGACTTTAAAATCTAACAGTGGGGACAGTCACTATTAGCTAGACAAATCACAAACCTTGTACATAAGTATTTCATAGGCTGGCCGGACACAAGTTCAAGGGCAAGGTTTTTGCCACAACTTATTAGATCAATTATAATGCTACATATAACTCTTAGGGATAGTACAGTGAACTTGACTTTTGGTAATTTAAGAGATTTTAAATTCAATATTTTTTATATTCCTAAGGGGCAGCCATCTTTATTCCTCAAAAGACATATTCTAAAATCGCTCGAACTATGATGACCAGTATTTTATGTGAACTATTAAATTAATGGATTTCATTGAGTATATTAAACATTCAAAAGTTGTAATTTTGACAAGGTGATAAAAGTAAGATGGTGCACAAAAATGGTGTACATATCATTATTCTTTTTATATAGCTTTCAGGCAATTAAAAAATAAAATGGTACAATTTAGAGAGAGAGAGCTACATTTTGTACGGATTTGGGCAACCTTAGAGCTAGTTAAGACTTCTTCAGGATTGTGTTTTGTTATTCATGGATATGCATTTATTAAAAGTTCACTAATAAATTCCCCTTCCCCTTTCTAAATTTGGTACATTTCAAAAAAGAGTAATGTTCTATGGATTTAAAAAATAGATTTAAAAATTAAACTTCATAATTAAAATAATTGATTTCACTATAGGTCTCAGCATTTATTGGAACCCGCTATTTATTCAATAGTTAGGATTATCAACTCTAGTTTTTAAATCTAATTTTTAAATTCATCTAACATTCCTCTTCAAAGAAACCCTATTGCATATTAGGGGAAAGGAAGGGAGAATAGAAGGCTCAAGTTCATTAGTCGAAAGAGACTCTTTTTTAGTCTTTTTTCCCTATGTAATTTGAAGATGTACAAAGTGAATTTATGCAAAATCAATTAAGGATGAAGTAAAGAGAGTTCAATACAAACAAATACAAATACTAGGTGACTCAGCCTGTGTGACGTACTTCATTGGAAATGACGAAGTTGACTATATAATCTTATTATTTAAGAGGTGTAGTGTGCTGAAATATGTGTGATGCCTCCTATGTATAAATGAGACTAATAATTTATAGGGGAATATAGTCTTTATGGTGCCCCAGAGCAAGCTTTGATGGAGACGCCATTACGGGGGAGCTCTGATTAAGGTGTCACCCTTGTGATAGAAGTTGGTAACTTCGTGATGTTGGCGTAACGAGCGAAGTGGTTGAGACTTGCGATGCGTACTCTGATTTCCTTCTTAAGATGGAGATCTTACGTGCATCACTAGTAGACTGGGTTTTCCAAAATATTAGACTTGGTCCTTATTGGCTTGTATTTCTGATTTAGATCGAGTTGCACCTATGACTTAGGTCTAATCTGTATTTTTAAATTGGGCCTCTGAACTGAGTCTGGTCTATAATTTTAGACTGGACCTAATAGGCCTGTCATAATTTTTCTTTGATAGACGAGGAAAAAATAAGGTATTTTATACAATTTTAATTCGCGTGCTAGTTTCTAACAACATGTTTACGTTTTTGTATTTCTTAAAATAACTTTTCTTTCTACACTCATGGGTAATGCTTGGATAAAAAACACACATTGGCGGAAGTGAATGCTATCTACTTCTTGAAGGACCACCACTATTTAATGGATTTAGTCACTTCATTTTGTATGAGAATTTTGTCCGCACATTTTCACTTATAAATTTACTAGCTAATGCCCGTGTCTAAAGATACTACGTAATATAATAAATCATCGATTAGAAAAATTGTCAATTAATCTACCCCCACTAATTTTTTTTAACAAATAGATGGAGTTTCTTCTAAAATAATACCCCATGAAATTCTCAACTTGTATATACAATTTTATATACTCAAATTTATTGGACTACCAATAGTGTATTTCCTTGTACAACCATTTCCCAAACACTTTACCCCCAAAACTCTTACATCATTAGAACAACACCACATTCATATTATCCAAACAAAGAGTCAAATCAAACTATACTTCTAAATCTATGCTCCAATGTATGTAATTTAACAACGCTAAGTCAAAACCAATTTTTTTGCATCCTCTCTCCCAGGTACTTTTGTTTCTTTTTTCTAGGCTAATGATGGTGTCCTTACGATTTGCAGATCAAAAAGGGAGTAGCGAAGAATCGATGTATGGTAGAAAGACAATTTCTCTTTTGTTTTTTCTAGGTAGGAAAAAGATGCAATAATTGTCCATTGAAAAGCAATAAATGAATTGCTAGAGGAGTTGCAACTATGCTACTATGTTCATGGTTATGCTTTGTTAGAAATATACTTTTGGAACCTGCAAGAAATACTCAAATTCTTTACCTTTCTTATTGGGCAATCCCAATTTCATATATGAGAAACAAATTTAATATAAATCAAACATATATGAGCAATGTGTTAGAAATTGAGCAATATATATGGAGGCATCACCAACAATTTAGTAGAAAACCATTTCATGAGGAGTGCGTTAGACCAATATGAGCAAACAATCATCAAGCAAGGACATATCGTTATTAATAGATTGTCTATCACTGCCAATAGATTTCTCTATAAATGAAGTTATACATTATATGTGGGTTCCCTCCCCTATGGCCTCCATTTCTATGACTTATTCTTCTTTTTCTCTCCACAAACAGTCATGAGAGTACTAATTACCTTGAGATGTCAACACAACATTCACAAATAACTGCCACAACCACCATAATACCACACCACAAATTGGGAGGAAAAAGACATCACTTTCTTTATCATTAAGCAAACATTTGAATAAACACAATGCATTCTAAAGACTTGCAAGCACGTATCTAGTTGGTCAATTGGGTTCATGATTAAGAAATGGTAATATGAATTTGGGACCAAAAGAGTAAAATTCAAGGGTATTGCTGGGAACAAATTTGTATACCAACGAAGCATCAATAAAAATGAAAAGCAAGATTAAGATGAGAAAAACAAAAACTCTATCGCATCATTCAAATTAACTAAGAAATTTATGATACCAAAACCCAATAAGCAATTTAGCTAGCCTAATAAACTCAAAAGCTAAATGAAAAGTAATGAAAATGGAATAAAGAAAGACAACCTTTTTGAAGCCTTCATAAAAATATAAGAGGTTTACGAACATACTTTTAGAAAATTTTATGCATTAATTTTGGACAATAGAAGTGCACCAAGAAATTTTAGGCAATCTATATTGCATCGTGATTCCCAATACCTTAATTTTATATTTTAATGCAAAACCTCTTGAGCTTTTGACATCCATTCTTAAAGGTGAACTTTGGGTCACTTGCTCTTCACTAATAAATAGTTTTTTGCCGATTGAATATGTAATCACTGAAGTGATTACCAAGTAAACGTTATAATGCCACCTTAACGTGATATATTCAATCAACTTAATATTTTCATTAGATTAATTGTGGCTTGGTAGGCCTTGGTTTGGTGGTGGTGGGTTAATCTAAAACTTAAGTACCAAAACCCAAAACTTAATTTAGGCCTTAGATCATCAAAGTTCTTTGAAATTAAGGGGTTGGTTTTAGAAATTTACATGTGAGAGTTCGAGTTTTTATTCAAGTTGATCAAAGAGAATATGGACAACAACAACCACATGAAAGAAAGGCCAAGTTCTCGGCAGAATAAAAGAAACCAAAGCAACAATTGGACTTATCACACAATCCTATAAAAAAACTCATTAGCCCAAGGCCACACCAACAAAAAATTGGTTTCTTTTATTTAAGCTAAACAAAAAATAGACAAAGCATCATTGGAAACCTAACTAAAAATTTCAAGAAAAAAAAGAAAAAATCATCTTATTAACCCAACCATAACTTCTAATCAAATTAGAATTACCTAACTTGCATATACATATATGTGCAGACAGACCTACGCTAATAAATGCTAAATTATTCTTCAATGACACAAAGAACATATATTGAAAAGAATAAATAACAAAAAATTGATCACAATTGCAACAAAAAAACAAAGGTCGGTAGATTTGCGTTAATAGCAAATCATATCACCTCGGCAAGTTTGGGACCAAAAACCAAAACAACACTCCAATCACCATAGCTTCAAGAAAACAATTTTGATAATAAGTTCTAATAATGCACACAACTAAAAATGGATTATGGAATTGACACTGAAACACTTTGATGCTTTGCAAATAAATAAGCTTATTTGTATTCTCAAACACACTAACCCCCCCTCCCCCCCCAAAAAAAAGATTAGGTTCACCCTTTTACAAATACCTGATAACCCACAAAATACAAACAAAAAACGAAACCCGAAACATCAAGAAAGAGCATACCCAACTCTATGTAATATTGGATGTTTCAAAGCTCTTTGGGAACTTTCATCCAACATGGAAGAAGCGCAAGGTTGATAACTGTAGGATCCCAAAATAATATGAAGCACTCAAAAAATAATCTCACACACAAAATAATTAATCAAGAAAAATATCGAGAACGAAAAAGAACTGAAGTAAACAAAAACCAAACATCAAAGGCAAAAGTATTCTTCCATCAAAAAACTTAGCCGAAAGGTTTTGCCACTACAAAAACATAAAGACCCAAGGTATTAACCACTAATCAAACTAATAACTAATAAACTAATTAGAATATTACATGAATCAATAATTCTAAATCCATTAAAACTTTAATTACAAACTAATACCAAATAAATAAGGAATAAACTACTTGGAGAGTTTGGGTCAAACTCCAATAGCCTCCCTTGAACCAAACTCTTCAATCTAATCATCCCCATCATCTGCTTAAGCTTCATGAACGCATCAGATTTAAATGACTTGATAAAAATATCTACAATCTGATCATCGGATTGACAATACAAAATTTCAATCTCACCATTAATAACCAAGNATCAGATTTAAATGACTTGATAAAAATATCTACAATCTGATCATCGGATTGACAATACAAAATTCAATCTCACCATTAATAACCAAGTCACGAATATAATGGTACTTGACATGAATATGTTTGGTCCTCCCATAAAAAATTAGATTCTTTGACAAAACAATAGGTGACTTGTTATCATAGAAAATCTTTGAAGGAATTTTCTATGCATGCTACAAAAATCCATGCATACGACGCAACCACACTGCTTGGGTAGCACAACTGGTGGCTACATTATACTCCGCTTCAGTGGTAGAAAGAGCACAACTTGTTTCTTTGAAGACCAGAAAAAAATTCCTGAGCCGATTTGAAAACAATACCCTGAAATTCTTTTGGCTTTTTTCACATCACCACCCAATCACTGTCTGTATACCCTACAAGTTCACAAGAACCAGTAGGAGAATAAAAAATACTATCATTCTGGGTACCTTTAACATATCTTAGAATCTTTTTAGCTGCTTGTAAGTGGGATTGACGTGGAGAATCCANAGTTCTTTTGACTTTTTTCACATCACCACCCCAATCATTGTCTGTATACCCTACAAGTTCACAAGAACCAGTAGGAGAATAAAAAATACTATCATTCTAGGTACCTTTAACATATCTTAGAATCTTTTTAGCTGCTTGTAAGTGGGATTGACGTGGAGAATCCATGTATCTGCTGATAAGACCAACTCCAAAAACAATATCAGGTCTAGTGGAAGTCAAATAACGTAGACTTCCCACCAACCATTTAAAATATGTAGGATTCACCATTTCCATCTTTACACAATTTCAATCTTTCTTCAACTGGAGTCAAAATAGGATTACAAGAATCCATTATAAACCGTTTAAGGATATCCATGGCATACTTCTGTTGGAAAATAAAAATTCCATTNCAACTGGAGTCAAAATAGGATTACAAGAATCCATTATAAACCGTTTAAGGATATCCATGGCATACTTCTGTTGGAAAATAAAAATTCCATTGTCTATCTGACTAACCTCAATCCCAAGAAAATAAGACATTAAACTCATATCAGTCATCTCAAATTGAGAAATCATTGCCTCCCTGAATTTCTCAATTAACTTCAAATTATTCCTTGTAAAAATAAGATCATCCACATACAAACACACAATAATAATATCACCCTGAGAATTAGTTTTGACATACAAAGTGTGTTCATAGGGACATTTCTGAAAATCATTCTCCATAATATAAGAATCAATCAAGGTGTACCAAGCTCTAGGGACTTGTTTTAGACCATACAAAGCATTTTTCAACTTATAGATTTTGTTTTCCTCCCCTTTATTCACATAACCAGCAGACAGCTCAACATAAACTTCCTCCTCTAGGACACCATTTAAAAAAGCAGATTTCACATCTATTTGAAAAATCTTCCAAGAATTATTAGCAACAAGAGAAATAGNGGACACCATTTAAAAAAGCAGATTTCACATCTATTTGAAAAATCTTCCAAGAATTATTAGCAACAAGAGAAATAGGCATACAAACAGTATCAAGCCTAGCAACAGGAGCAAAAACCTCAAGATAATCAATACCTAATTTTTGTTTGTAACCCTTGGCTACTAACCTTGCTTTGAAGCGATCCACCTCCTCGTTTGGCTTGTATTTGGTCTTGTACACCCATTTAACTCCAATAGCTTTCTTTCCCTTGTGAAGAAAAATAAGCTCTCATGTATTATTTTTCTCAATGACATGAATTTCTTCATCCATTGCTTTCACTCAATGTTTCTCCCTACATGCATCACTAAAAGAAATAGGATCACAATCTGCATATAAAGCAACATTTATCAAATCCTTATATGAAGGATCACTGTTAGTGCCAATAACATAATTCTCTAATCTATATGACATGTGTCGTTCACGCTGTGAATGCCTAGATGACTCTAGCTGCGGGGATTAAACAGTTGGGGACTGTTCAATTGGTTGATCGCCAACTGAATCATCAACATCAAAAAGAACAAGTGTGGTTGACTTGTCTTTCTTTTGGGACCAATCCCAAATACCTTACTCATCAAAAGTAACATCCCTGCTAATAATCACTTTTTCTGTGATAGGATTATAAAGCTTGTACCCCTTTGTAACTGAACTATACCCAATAAAAATACACTTTTCAGCCTGGTCCTCAAGTTTTTTCCTGAGTGGATCAGGAACATGGGTATAGACAATACAACCAAACACCCTTAAATGATGAATACTTGGCTTCTGACCACTCCAAATCTCATAGGGAGTTTTTCCCTTAAAACTTCTAGTAGGGGACCTGTTCAAAACATAAACAGCACAAGCAACAGCTTTTGCCCAAAAATTTTTAGGCATATTTTTAGATTTCAACATGCATCTAACCATATCCACAATAGTTTTATTTTTCCTCTCTGCCATACCATTTTGTTGGGGAGTGTACCTGGCTGTCAACTGATGCTTAATACCATGATTTCTCAAAAAATCATCACAAACCATATTCCTGAATTTGTCAGTCCTTAAAACATTAATTTTTCTCTCATTTTGCCTTTCAACATAAGCTTTAAAATATTTAAATGTATCACAGGCATCAGATTTATTTTTTAAAATATACACCTAAGTCTTTTTGATAAAATCATCAATAAAGATAATAAAATACCTACTCCCACCATTGGAAAGAACTTCAACAGAATACAAATCAGAGTGAATCTAATTAAGGGGTCTTTTTACATGCCAAGCTTGTTTATCGGGAAAAGGGTCCCTATGTTTTTTTTCCCCAAAACACAAGTCTCACAAACTTGACTAGGAATATTAATAGCAGACAAACCTAAAACTAATTTTTTTCGGGCAAGAAAATTTAAATTATGAAAATTTACATGCCCAAACCGCATATACCATAACCAATTATCCCCAGAAAACTTCAGAATTAAAGCAAGGTAAATTATGACAATTAATTTGTAAAGGGAATAAACGATTGAGTGTCATATTTATCTTTGCTATTAATCCCTTGCTGCTATCATTGATTGTACAAACACTATTAAAAATTCTCATATCATACCCATTTTCTGACAACTGTCCCATAATCAATAAATTGTGGCTAAGACTAGGAATATAATAAACATTTGAAATAACATTCAAAGACCCATATTTTAATTTGATAGAAATTTTATCTTTTCCCTTTATGGGAATAGTTGAAGCATTTCCAAATTTAATATCTGATTGAACAGATTCATCCAATACAGTAAACATCTCCCTGTAATCACACATGTGATTACTGCAACCTGAATTCAAATACCACTTGTTCTTTCGAACATCATTTACTGCACTATCAATCAAAAATAAAACTTCTGAATTATCATCATTGTCTTATGCAATTTTAGCATGATAATTCTTATTATCAGGTCTTTTTAATCTGAAGCACTCCCTTTTATAGTGTCCTAATTTTCCACAATTATGACACTTGATTTTGGATTTATCACGTTGTTCACACCAATTATTACCTTTGTATTTTTGTCACGTACCTTGATTATTTGAATCATATACCTCTGATTTGATTGAGATTTATGAGACTCATCCTTCTCCTTCTTGAAGCTGGTCTGAGTCTGCAAGGTTTCTTCTCCTAAAATTTCAGTCTTTTCATTCAATCTTTGTTCATGGGCTTGCAGGGAACCCATCAAATGTTAGGGAATTAAGATCCTTTGATTCCATGATAGTTGTGACAATATATTTGAACCTCATTGATAAGGTCTAAAAAATTTTCTTCATAATCTGGAGATTCTTCACATCCTCGTCATTGGCTCTCATCTGATTGACAATAACCAACGTCCACGAAAAATAATTAGATATACTCTATGATTTTTTTATCTAAAGAAGCTCAAACTACCTACGAAGGGTTTGCAACCGAAACCTTTTCACCTTGTCTTGTCCAATATAACAATTGATCAAGACATCCCATGCCGCCTTTGCCGTCGAAACATGATCAATCTTATCATAAATTGATGAATTAATTGCTCCATAGATATACATCAATGCTCTGCTTTCTTTCTTCTGATTAATTACCAATTCATCCTTTTAGGCTTTTATGTGAGTTGGTAGATCTCCGGGATTTGTGAATCTGTTTGTCACAATTTCTGAAAAATCCATAGTCTTGAAAAATAACTCTATCTGTGTTTTCCAATGTTGAAAATTTGATCTCCCGTCAAATTTTTCAACGGGACATTGAACGAACTCGTTCCTGTTTGCCATCTTTGAANACCAATTCATCCTTTTAGGCTTTTATGTGAGTTGGTAGATCTCCGGGATTTGTGAATCTGTTTGTCACAATTTCTGAAAAATTCATAATCTTGAAAAATAACTCTATCTGTGTTTTCCAATGTTGAAAATTTGATCTCTCGTCAAATTTTTCAACGGGACATTGAACGAACTCGTTCCTGTTTGCCATCTTTGAAATTATTTTTGATACCAGATGTAAAATCCCAAAATAATATCAAGCACTCAAAAAAAAATCTCACACACAAAATAATTAATCAAGAAAAATATCAAGAACGAAAAAGAACTGAAGAAGACGAAAACCAAACATCAAAGACAAAAGTATTCTTCCATCAAAAACTTAGCCGAAAGGTTCTGCCACTACAAAAACATAAAGACCTAAGGTATTAACCACTAATCAAACTAATAACTAATAAACTAATTAGAATATTACATGAATCAATAATTCTAAACCCATTAAAAATTTAATTACAAACTAATACCACATAAATAAGGAATAAAATATTTGGAGAGTTTGAGTCAAACTCTAACAATAACTATGGGCAAGACAAAATAATAGAGAGATTTATGAGAGAAATAGAGGGAAAAATTAACAATGTAAACACGGTGGGTTGATTTTGGTGCGTTTGTGACAGAGAGAGGAAGACAGAGAACGGGAGACAGAGAGGTAGGGGTGAGAGGGACAGAGAAAGGGAGATACTTGGATTTGGAAGANCCAACAATAACTATGGGCAAGACAAAATAATAGAGAGATTTATGAGAGAAATAGAGGAAAAAATTAACAATGTAAACACGGTGGGTTGATTTTGGTGCGTTTGTGACAGAGAGAGGAAGACAGAGAACGGGAGACAGAGAGGTAGGGGTGAGAGGGACAGAGAAAGGGAGATACTTGGATTTGGAAGATCTGGGCTGACGTCGTCACTGGTGGCGGTGGCAGCAAGGTTGGTTGCAGCTTAGGTCACGTTACGGTGGTGTAGAATGGGTAAGTGAGAGAGGGAGGGGAGGAGATAGAGAGAAGGAAAGAGAAGGAGGGTGAGAAAAAAGAGATACCTTTGGTTGTCGCTGAGGGTCGGCGTAGTCGCTGGTGTCGTCTTTTGTGGCGGCTTATGGTGGTGCTGGATAAAAGAGAGTCAGATAGACAGAGAATTGAGATAGAGAGAGAGAAAATTCTCTTTTTTTTAGGGCAAATTAAGTAGAGTGAATTAGGGCAAATTTTGAGTAGAGTGATTTAGGAAATTTAAAAATTAAAATTTTTAAGCGGGCTTAAATTTTTCGTGAGTCAATCTAGTGTATTAGATCAAAAATTTTGAAATGATCTAAGACGTCAATAGCTTGAGACAGTTTGAAAAGGTGTCGCCCGTTAGATGATGTCTTTTTTGGTCAGGAAANATTTTTTCGTGAGTCAATCTAGTATATTAGATCAAAAATTTTGAAATGATCTAAGACGTCAATAGTTTGAGACAGTTTGAAAAGGTGTCGCCCGTTAGATGATGTCTTTTTTGGTCAGGAAACGATTTGGACCACTCTTTATTTCCAAAATTCAAAATTGTTATACTTTATTATATAGATATAAATAAGATAAATCTCTCAAACTCAAGTTCGATGGANAACGATTTGGACCACTCTTTATTTCCAAAATTCAAAATTGTTATACTTTATTATATAGATATAAATAAGATAAATCTCTCAAACTCAAGTTCGATGGAGACGCCACCATATTATCAATCGCTTTGGAGTGATAAAAAACAGAGCCTTTGCTCTTTAATAGAGGGCGATGTTGAGCTCGCAAAGAAATTCCAAATTCATGGTCATGATGTTTTGTTTGTAAACAAAATAATTTGCTCCTTTCATGGATCAGATTGTCAACGACCTAAAGCATCCAAAGAAAAGAAAGCCCGTGGCCAGTTTATTGGTTAGGCCCTAATGTTTTTTTGGTGGGCTACCCATCGGGTTGCCCTAAAATTAAATGGGTCATAATCAGGTTGTCCTATTTAAAATAAATAAGTTTTTAATATTCTTCTTAATTTTTGCAGATTTAGGGCCAGGGGCGGAGTCAGGATTTGTCCGTGGGGCAATCTACACAATACCTAAAATTTAATAGTAACTTAAAACATTAATGTTAATATTTTTTTTTTGTTCCAATCTTGATTTTCTTTTAAGAAATTTATTCATAATTAATTGAAATATTAATTTTTTTAGTCAGAGTCAAACTCAATAATAATGAAATTATTTTTTATCTATCCACTTTTCTATCAAACTAGACAGACCATTAGTGAGTACAATTGCCCCATTCCCTCCCTTCCTATATCCCCCCCCTCCCCCGGGACGAGGGCCGGGCTTTTACTGTACCATCAAGACCGCCTTCATGGGACATAACACATGGTCTAACCCGCTGGGCTTACATATCCTTCATGGACCCTCAATGATATAGACCGGGCGGTCAACAACCCAATGAAATGATGGGCTTTTGGAAAAGCCATGGCCATGGGCCTTTTGCTAATCCTTAGATGTTTTGGATGCATGGTGACTTGTGCCTAACAGCCTAAGTAATGCTACTAGAAAGAGAAAAAAGATAAGAAGGACATTGGAACATATGATCTATAGGTGGAGTACTGTTCTATATATATATATATTTTTTCTGTTGAATGGTCAAGAGTGTTCGGGTCAATTTATGCATATTTTGATTAATTTTTTCTCCGATCTGATCAAAAACAGACCTTCCATTCCGAGATTAAAATATTTATGAACGATAAATTTCACATGATTTAGTTGAAAAAGGTTATTGAGATTCAAATTAAAAATGTCTAAATGTACAACTCGACTTTATTATTATTTGAATTACATTCGGTTACGTAGTGCTCTAAGTGTGTGATCTAAAACGTCAGAGTAGGAGCAAAGGAGTTAGATATTGTTGCATTACTCATATTAGGAAGAAAAATAGAAATCAAAAGATAAAGTAGAAAGAATGTATACGTTAGGGGATATTGGGCTTGGTCATGGTCATGCATGGCTGCATTTCCCAAAGAGAATCGAATCAATCCTCCTTTCTTTTTGCTTTTTCACAGTACACCTCTCTTTACCATTCCCCAAGAAAATGG
>CAUOFW020001848.1:140674-151419 GCA_963454935.2 Ilex paraguariensis | reverse complement strand
GTTTATGCTTCAAACTTTGACTGTAAACATACTCCAATCCAAACTATGTGCCGAGTTTGGTATGGTAACCAAATTTATAAATAAACAATATTTAGTAAATTCAATTATTTGAAGTAAAGTTAAGACTCAATAAGTTCAAGTTATGATCGAAAGAAATTGAAATTTTCTCTAATTCATTTCATTGTAATCTCACTAGATTAAGTTATAAATGACACTAAAAAATATCACTTTGATACTCTAATCTTAACCGATTAGTTTACTAATCACATCTATTTTTCTGGTGCATTGCAATCTTGATTTAAAACAGGTCAGGGTGCAACGAGCACAACTTTGCTAGCAGGATGGAGTGTTTCAAATGCAATGCACCAAGGGACTCTGGTAGCAGATCTCCATATTAAATCCCCATGGATTCTCCATTTTTTGGGTAAAGTCATGGTCAGCTTCCTAAATGGTTCAGCCATATATATATATATATGCCCTATGGATTCGATTTCACCTTGCCCCATGAACTAGTGAAGTTTTCACATTAGACCCTACAATACTCGAATTATTTCACATTGTACCTATCGTAAATGCCAACTATCTTTTTGAACGAAAATTACTGACGTGTCATGGTAAAGTGAAAAAAATTACATAGTTCAGGGAAAAAAATAAAATAATTTTTCATTAAATAAGTAATAAACGTTAATAATTGAGGTGATGCAAAACTAATCACACAGGTGAGGGCGTAATATGAAAAACATGCTAGTTGAGGGGACAATATGAGAAAAAAAGTCATAGCTAAGGGGGTCAGAGTATAATTTTTCATACATATATATGCTTTTAAATTTAATGAAATTGCATGGCTTCAATTTCAGGTACTACAGTCTAAGAGAGAATCAAGAAAGACCATCTGATATGATTTTCCAAGTTGAAGCTTTTTGCCCATGTTTTTTGTTTGGATATTTATCTTCTTTTATGGTGGGAGAGCCATAGAGAATCCTTCATTTTGTGAGCTTTCATTATTTTAGAAACAGCCATGTACTTCTGCTGCTTTCAATCTAATATCAGTGTGTGTTGACTGTTGAGAGAGTCTATTATTATTTCGGTGCTACGTGTTCTATATAAATGAGGCTTCATTACCAAACCTTCTTTTCCCTTCCCTTTTTGGTATTACAAAAATGGTGTTATGGACTTGCTTTAACTTTCAGAAAGATTCTCTCTCTCTGCCCAATTGTTATGACTTTTAATACGAGGGCCTGCTTTTTGTTGGAAAGTTTTGAATGGTCCAAGGAATTTTCAGCAGTTTTTTCTGCAATCATACAACTGTAAATCAAACTTTAAAGATGTTTTGTTCATGGACTGCACTGGGAGCTTTTGCTTAAACCTGTGCAATAACACTCATGGAAATCAATGGTTAAAATTTGGCTTACTAATCTTTAGGTTATGGTTTTGAACATGAGGGCAATCACTTTGTGTAATATCAAAGATTAGGTCTCCACCGAATCTATCCGTCTCGAACTCTTACTATGGGTACTAAACTGAGTGTTATTTAGATTCAACAAATATCTATTAGATTTATTATCTTTTGAGAAGTATCGGGACAATGTATTATGTTCTTTTCGCATTATAGGTCCCATGGATGTGCCCTTACAACATCAAAACCAGGATGCATATCCACAAATTTGGGATAAAACTGCAGTTCAGTGTGTCCTAAAATCAATTTTTATTTTCTATTTACTCCAACATAAATCCTATGAACTATCATTGAAGCATAAAATGGGTATGTCCGACTTGATCATTCGACCTCCAGCAAGTTGAGACAGTTTAATTGTAAGGCTGACCTGACGCCAAAGGCGTTATAGCACAGTTGGTTAAGTACTAGTATGTCAAATAAGCAATGAGAAGAGCCAGGGGTCCAAAACCTTTCATTATATCAAAAAAGAAAAATTGTTTCTAATATCTCTTAAAAATAAATTAAGTTTATTTTTTAAAGCATGCTAAGAAATCTAGCATAATGAGGCAGATAAGACTTGAAAGGCGAAAGAATGCTAGAATACCATAAAGGCGTAAAGCTTCACAGTTGTCATGGCTTTACTATTTTATGTGTATGATAGATATTAGCGCATAAACCCTTTCTTCTATATTTTTTGAGAAAAAGGAACTAATTTATAACCTATTTGAAGCTGCCACTGATATATATGAAAATGTTTTATAGTATGATGTATTTCTTTGTTGGTTGTAGCTCTCATCTAACAAACTTATCATGGAGGGACCATCTATGATTAGTTTAATGAACTTTCAATCTAAATAAGCTTACTTAACATAATTAATTCACAGCTCATGCTCAAGGCTCTGTCTCTTAGCTCACCAATACTCCCAGCTCATTCTTCCCATCAGCTGCCAACACTCCCAGCTCATACTCTCAGNCTTAGCTCACCAATACTCCCAGCTCATTCTTCCCATCAGCTGCCAACACTCCCAGCTCATACTCTCAGCTCTTCTATCCCCTCGGCTGCCAATGTTCCAACCTCATGTTCACAGCTCATTCTTCTTCTCAGCTCACGCCCTCAGCTCATTTATTTTAGGCAGCTTGTTTAGTATATTCTTTATTTTATTACTATTATTTATACCATGCATGTATTTGGCCTTTTTCATTTTTACTCCCATTAATCTAATTAGATTGTATCGAGGTGTAAGGTACATATGTTCTCTTATCTAAGCGTAATTTAATTTTTTAATCAATAAAATTGTCTCGCACTGTCGATATTCCAACAAAAAAAAAAAACAATTAATACACAGTTCACATAGGATTCCAAGCTTTTAAGCTAATACCTTTTATGGGTTCCCTTCATTGACCTCATGGGCATGCTTACCTAAAGATTATTGGTCAAAAAGTTACCACACTCTCATTAGTGTCTCCAACTACATTCCATTACATAGCTTTTAGCAAGATTCTTGTCTCCCTTTAAGCTTGCTCTATGTTACTTTACGTGGTTTGTTGATAGGTTCGGTTAGGAACTCAAATTCCATTTTTATTTTATTTTATTATTTTTTCAATCAATGGTTACAAATCATCTAAATTAAAAATAAAGATTCAGATTAAATTTCGGGACGATATTTTTGTGATACCTTAGCTTTATCCTTGTTTGTTAAAATAAGGGGCTCATATTCAATATAAGGAGAGACTCACCAAGTTCAAGGACAATAGACCAGTTGTCAGAGTTAAGAGAGCCACATGTGCCTTCGAAATTTGCCCTAATTAGGGTTGTAACTGATGTAAACTAAGTTATAACCCTATTTTGGGTGTGGAATAAAAACAAGATAGCCATTCTTTCGTGGACGTAAGCAAATTGCCGAAACATGTAAAATTCTTATGTTATTGCTTGTAATTAATTATGTTTTTTTGATTGTTCATCATACGCACCAATCACAACATTGTTGATATTAGTCAAGTATCTCCCATGCTACTATGTCACTTGGGGTCCAAGTGCTGGAACAATTACCTAAAGTGATTTTTTTCGTACCATTTTGAGTACTAGATCATAGTAGAAAACAATTAAGTACCACCGTTTGCATGAGCACCACAGTTTGAAACTACCTTTACAATAATTGGGACCCTTTTTGGTTAGATTGTTGAGCAATTATTTTTCTAACTCCGTTGGTGCCTTTGATTGTTTGAGAACAACCTTTGTAAAATTCACCCTAGGGCTGTAAACTATTCGATATCAGTGCGTAATTAGTTAGATTTGGAACTACAATTCTTAATGCAACCCATCAATCTAACACAAAGTTATCAGGTTTGGGTTGTAATCATGCTAAATCACTGCACATTGCTTGATAAGTGGGTTGAAACTAACATGAAGATACACGATAAGAGCTCGGCTATGTACAATTATAAATTGAACTAATTTTGATATGATAAAAACTAGACACTATATAAATTTAACATGACAAAACCCAATTCTCAAGTTCTAGTTAGATCCTAGTTTTAGTTCAACGACATGTTTAGGTTAGATGCATCATTGCTCCACCGAAGTTTCGGGATGTTATATATCACTTTGGTCCATATGCTTTGTTTTTTTTTTTTTTGGGGTGAATTACACCCAAACTTTTTGAAATTTGTCACTTAATCACTCAGATCTTCTGACATTTGAAATATTATACACAGACCTCTTGAGGTTTGTACACGCGTAACACTTAAATTCCTGTTGTAAATATATCCGTTATATACTTAGACTCCCTTAAAGTTTGTGGGTATATAATACTTACACCTTTTAAGTTTAAAATATTATACTTAAACCAAAAGTATTCCAATCAAATATAAAATATTTTAAATTTTACAACCAAAATTCATGTTCTATTGTATCATTTATTGAAATAAAATTAAAATTAAAAATATAATTTTTTCTTAAAAAAATCTTAATTAATATACAATTATATTATCTATTGGAACAAAACTAAAAAATCAAACAATGAGTCTAAGTTATTCATGATAGAACATGAATTTTACATTCAAATTTATGTTCTATTATGTTATTTATTGAAATAAAATCAAAAATAAAAATTTATTTAAAAAAAAAAACATAGTTAGTATATATTTATAATGTCTATTAGAACAAAACTAAAAAATTAAATAAGGAATCAAACTGTAATGAACACAATATCTTTTAAATTTAATTGGGATAGTTTGGTATTCTAATTTGGTTGTTTAAACAATTAAATTAAATTCTAATAGACAATATAATTGTATACTAATTACAAATTGAATTTTTATTTTTAATTTTATTTTAATAAATGATGAAATAGAATATGAATTTTAATTGTAAAATTTAAAATACTTGATATTTTATATTTGATTAGAGTATTTTTGGCCCAAGTACAATATTTTAAATTTAAAAGATCTAAGTATTATATACCCACAAGCTTTAGGAGGTCTAAGTGTAATTTATTAACGGATATATTTACAACAAATGTCTAAGTGTCATGTGCGTACAAATCTCAGGGGGTCTGTGTGTAATATTTTAAATGTTAGGGGGTCTGAGTGATTAAGTGACAAATATTAAAGAGTCTGAGTGTAATTCTTCCTTTTTTTTTTCAATTGAGTCCAAAATTTTACCCGTTATTTTAATTGCATCAAATTGAAATGCTGATAATTAACCTAGACGAAAAGAATCATGTGACTAACATGTGATCTACACGACGGTGTATAAACTTTATTTTACATTTATAAACTACAAAGTTGGTATTTGAAGTTAAATGTTATTGCCAATTTCGTTTTTAGTTCTTGTCGAATTATTAAATGCATACACATATGTGCACTTACTTGAAATCAAATGCATATTTCCTAAAAAAAGAAGAGAGAAAATCATCACTAGTACGAAATATACAAATAATTTATCCAAGATCTAGGGTACTATCACAATTTGGGTGAGAACAAAAGCTTCAAAACCATAGCATCACTAGAGTTTATTACTAATCCTCTCATCATTTGTGCACAAACTCTACTTTTTTTTACTTCAATGCTGTCAATTTCATGAAGGGCAGACATGATAGCCTCCTGATTCCCTTGAAAGAATAATTTTGAACAAACTTTAATCATGATCTTAATTAGAATCAGATGGCCCCCAAGCCTTCAATGTTGTCAATCCATAGAATTAAGTAGAACCGTTGGAAGTTTAATAAACACTGTGATAGTCAATGACAGCAAAGAGAGATCACTTCTACCAAATGTTCAAATGTTAGAAAGATAAAATACCTTAAAATTTTGAGCAAGACTTTGTTACAGAAACAGGTATCACACAAAAGCTTGCCACATTTCTACGTCTAATTACAACGTTGTTGAGTTACAAATAAATGGGGCAAGTTACGACTTACAAAAAAAAAGAAAAAAGTATATATATAAATTGTATGATCTATTTAAAACCACCTCAATTTTGTGTAACTTCACTAAATTGAGTTATAATCGGTGTTATCAGACCGGACCAATTGGTCGAATTAGTAAATTGGACTCTAAACCAGTTCGATTTACTAATTAGACCGCTTGTCCACCGAAACTGTCTAAAAATCACAAAATCAGTCGATTTTAGAGAAAATTAGTGAATCTGGTTTAAATTTAAAATCCTTATTTTGGGGGGCAATTTGCTCCTAAATCAACGAGACCTCCTTCACTTCAGTTCTTTCTCTTCTCCAGACGCATAGACAACACTCGATCTCCTCAATCAATTCGGCAGACCGAAAATAGGGACTAGATCAACTTGTTCAATCAATTCCGCTGATTAGGGACTAGATCAATTTGTTCAATCAATTCCGCTGATTGGTTAACGGTGTTTGTGTGTTTTGTCACAAAAATTTTATTTTTTTGAATTTTTATTGGAGAAGGGCTGGTGAGGTTCGAACCCGCAACCTAATGATCCAACTGCGGGTTGCGGAACCATTAGACCACTGCTGATCCTCTAGTCACGTGGACTTAATTTGGTTGGCACGGCGCTAAGTTGAGAGTGGCTTAGCCTTTGTACGTGACCACATTTGTTCCCTGTATTTACAACTCAGCATTTACCTACACCCAAATCCAATTATTAAAAGGTTACCAATCATTCATACTTGCATTCAATTATTATTAAATTTTCCAAGCTTTGTACAACATATTTACAAGAATAATACTATTTGAACCTAAAAATCTGATCTAATTTGATGATGCACAAAAATGGTTTTGCACACCACCTGTCAAGTATAGATAATAAATGCAATGAAATCAACGAAAGAATTAAAGAAGACACAATTTATAGTGGTTCGGTCAATTCGACCTACGTCCACTCTTCAATGGCTTCAGTCGCCGGGTATTTTATTGATTCAAAGGTATGGAGAATGGAGATACAAGCTTTGAGAGGGGGAATGGAGAATCAAAGAAAATAATAATCTCCGGTAGTCGGTTCGTCTTCTGTAAGTCTCTGATGGAGCATGTGTCCTTCCTCTCCCAGATTAGAGCCATTTTATAGTAGCTAAGAGATCATTCTTGTGGAGATCATGACATATCCTCAAGGCTTCTTTATCGCAGCTTAGAGATTATCTTTGGTGGAGATCACGACTTATCCTCAACGGAAGGAAGAGGTTGGGGAGCTCTTCATGAAACGTGGTCAATGATTGGACCGTTTTCTTCCTTCGGTGGTGCAGATAAACTTCCCGTGCTCTCCTCTTGGTGACGTGCTAAGCAAGAAGTCTAACCGGCCTTGGGCTCCTTAAGGCGGTGCAGATAAACTTCCCGTGCTCTCCTCTTGGTGACGTGCTAAGCAAGAAGTCTAACCGGCCTTGGGCTCCTTAAGGCGGTGCAGATAAACTTCCCGTGCTCTCCTCTTGGTGACGTGCTAAGCAAGAAGTCTAACCGGCCTTGGGCTCCTTAAGGCGGTGCAGATAAACTTCCCGTGCTCTCCTCTTGGTGACGTGCTAAGCAAGAAGTCTAACCGGCCTTGGGCTCCTTAAGGCGGTGCAGATAAACTTCCCGTGCTCTCCTCTTGGTGACGTGCTAAGCAAGAAGTCTAACCGGCCTTGGGCTCCTTAAGGCGGTGCAGATAAACTTCCCGTGCTCTCCTCTTGGTGACGTGCTAAGCAAGAAGTCTAACCGGCCTTGGGCTCCTTAAGGCGGTGCAGATAAACTTCCCGTGCTCTCCTCTTGGTGACGTGCTAAGCAAGAAGTCTAACCGGCCTTGGGCTCCTTAAGGCGGTGCAGATAAACTTCCCGTGCTCTCCTCTTGGTGACGTGCTAAGCAAGAAGTCTAACCGGCCTTGGGCTCCTTAAGGCGGTGCAGATAAACTTCCCGTGCTCTCCTCTTGGTGACGTGCTAAGCAAGAAGTCTAACCGGCCTTGGGCTCCTTAAGGCGGTGCAGATAAACTTCCCGTGCTCTCCTCTTGGTGACGTGCTAAGCAAGAAGTCTAACCGGCCTTGGGCTCCTTAAGGCGGTGCAGATAAACTTCCCGTGCTCTCCTCTTGGTGACGTGCTAAGCAAGAAGTCTAACCGGCCTTGGGCTCCTTAAGGCGGTGCAGATAAACTTCCCGTGCTCTCCTCTTGGTGACGTGCTAAGCAAGAAGTCTAACCGGCCTTGGGCTCCTTAAGGCGGTGCAGATAAACTTCCCGTGCTCTCCTCTTGGTGACGTGCTAAGCAAGAAGTCTAACCGGCCTTGGGCTCCTTAAGGCGGTGCAGATAAACTTCCCGTGCTCTCCTCTTGGTGACGTGCTAAGCAAGAAGTCTAACCGGCCTTGGGCTCCTTAAGGCGGTGCAGATAAACTTCCCGTGCTCTCCTCTTGGTGACGTGCTAAGCAAGAAGTCTAACCGGCCTTGGGCTCCTTAAGGCGGTGCAGATAAACTTCCCGTGCTCTCCTCTTGGTGACGTGCTAAGCAAGAAGTCTAACCGGCCTTGGGCTCCTTAAGGCGGTGCAGATAAACTTCCCGTGCTCTCCTCTTGGTGACGTGCTAAGCAAGAAGTCTAACCGGCCTTGGGCTCCTTAAGGCGGTGCAGATAAACTTCCCGTGCTCTCCTCTTGGTGACGTGCTAAGCAAGAAGTCTAACCGGCCTTGGGCTCCTTAAGGCGGTGCAGATAAACTTCCCGTGCTCTCCTCTTGGTGACGTGCTAAGCAAGAAGTCTAACCGGCCTTGGGCTCCTTAAGGCGGTGCAGATAAACTTCCCGTGCTCTCCTCTTGGTGACGTGCTAAGCAAGAAGTCTAACCGGCCTTGGGCTCCTTAAGGCGGTGCAGATAAACTTCCCGTGCTCTCCTCTTGGTGACGTGCTAAGCAAGAAGTCTAACCGGCCTTGGGCTCCTTAAGGCGGTGCAGATAAACTTCCCGTGCTCTCCTCTTGGTGACGTGCTAAGCAAGAAGTCTAACCGGCCTTGGGCTCCTTAAGGCGGTGCAGATAAACTTCCCGTGCTCTCCTCTTGGTGACGTGCTAAGCAAGAAGTCTAACCGGCCTTGGGCTCCTTAAGGCGGTGCAGATAAACTTCCCGTGCTCTCCTCTTGGTGACGTGCTAAGCAAGAAGTCTAACCGGCCTTGGGCTCCTTAAGGCGGTGCAGATAAACTTCCCGTGCTCTCCTCTTGGTGACGTGCTAAGCAAGAAGTCTAACCGGCCTTGGGCTCCTTAAGGCGGTGCAGATAAACTTCCCGTGCTCTCCTCTTGGTGACGTGCTAAGCAAGAAGTCTAACCGGCCTTGGGCTCCTTAAGGCGGTGCAGATAAACTTCCCGTGCTCTCCTCTTGGTGACGTGCTAAGCAAGAAGTCTAACCGGCCTTGGGCTCCTTAAGGCGGTGCAGATAAACTTCCCGTGCTCTCCTCTTGGTGACGTGCTAAGCAAGAAGTCTAACCGGCCTTGGGCTCCTTAAGGCGGTGCAGATAAACTTCCCGTGCTCTCCTCTTGGTGACGTGCTAAGCAAGAAGTCTAACCGGCCTTGGGCTCCTTAAGGCGGTGCAGATAAACTTCCCGTGCTCTCCTCTTGGTGACGTGCTAAGCAAGAAGTCTAACCGGCCTTGGGCTCCTTAAGGCGGTGCAGATAAACTTCCCGTGCTCTCCTCTTGGTGACGTGCTAAGCAAGAAGTCTAACCGGCCTTGGGCTCCTTAAGGCGGTGCAGATAAACTTCCCGTGCTCTCCTCTTGGTGACGTGCTAAGCAAGAAGTCTAACCGGCCTTGGGCTCCTTAAGGCGGTGCAGATAAACTTCCCGTGCTCTCCTCTTGGTGACGTGCTAAGCAAGAAGTCTAACCGGCCTTGGGCTCCTTAAGGCGGTGCAGATAAACTTCCCGTGCTCTCCTCTTGGTGACGTGCTAAGCAAGAAGTCTAACCGGCCTTGGGCTCCTTAAGGCGGTGCAGATAAACTTCCCGTGCTCTCCTCTTGGTGACGTGCTAAGCAAGAAGTCTAACCGGCCTTGGGCTCCTTAAGGCGGTGCAGATAAACTTCCCGTGCTCTCCTCTTGGTGACGTGCTAAGCAAGAAGTCTAACCGGCCTTGGGCTCCTTAAGGCGGTGCAGATAAACTTCCCGTGCTCTCCTCTTGGTGACGTGCTAAGCAAGAAGTCTAACCGGCCTTGGACTGTCTTGGACTTGGTGGATTTGGACTGTTTCCTTTGGCGGTGCAGATAAGCTTCCCGTGCTCTCCTCTTGGTGACGTGCTAAGCAAGAAGTCTAACCGGTCTTGGACTGTTTTGGGCTTGGTGGATCCTCAACCGGGGTTGGACTTTAATACGTAAATTGGACTATTTGGGCTTAACCCATCATTTGCCCCCCAATGCCCCATGTCCAAGGAGACTTGGAGAAGGAGGCATTGATTACATTTTTTTTTTTTGAAGTCTCTTCCACCTTATTTTAAAGAAGGCCCACAATATTTTGTTTGGCCTTTTTGTTTTGAAAATGACTTATAACTTTCTTTTTGGCCACTTTGTTTTGAAGAGGGCCCATAATTTTCTATTTGCTTACTTTATTTTGAAGAGGGCCCATAATAGTCTAATTGGGCTTTTTTCCTCTTTTTGAAAAATCCTAGACTATAAATATAGTCTTCTTCTTCAAGTTACCATTTCACTTATTTCTAAGGTTGAGCACCCATCTCTTGAAAATTTTGAGAACTCAAGTCCTACCCATTTTGTTGAAGCCAAAGTGTGTGTTCTCCTTGAATCCTTTCAAGAGTGTGATTTCTTCCTTGCTAGTTGAGCTTCTCAAGTGAACAATGTCGATTGAAGAGGGATTGGTGGAGGTTGAAGAAAGCTGTGGATCTGAAATTGAAA
>CAUOFW020001848.1:64442-134470 GCA_963454935.2 Ilex paraguariensis | reverse complement strand
AATACTTCCATACGCTGTTACCTCATATTAGAAAGGATATTTATATGTAAAATATATATTGAGTATATATTAATGAGTAGGAAGTATAAAAATTAAATATAAAATCGTGAAACGACAAAGTAAGAAAAAATGGATTGATTGTTATATGTTATTTTGAATTAAGTGGTGATTGCATTGAGGTTGAGAAAGAGTGTTTTGAATTGAATTTTAGAAATCAAGGTGAGTAGTTTATTACTTCTTTTGAGAGAATTTTCTATATTAAACTTGTGGGTGTGTGTGTGTGAATTTTTCATATATATGATATATGTTGATGTTTGAGGTTGCAATTAAATATTTTTGCAATTGTGAATTGTTACACATGTGAATTTGCAAAACTTATGAGATGATTTTATATTGTTGTTTAAATGGTTTTGGTGATGAAAGAGAAATTTTGTGTGCAATGGGACTAAAACAACAATTTTAGTGTGTGTTGAAATCATGGTTTATGAGAAGGGGATTGAGTTACCAGGTCTAAATGGTAACGAAATTGTATACCGGCGTGGTCGGTATAGGGATGTGCACATAGGGACCAGTTATCAGGCTAGTGATAACAAAAGAAGGGCCAGTCATCAGGCTAGTGATGACAAGAGATGAGGCCAGTTATCAGGCTAGTGGTAACAAACATGATTTGACAAGTGTATTTGAGACTGAATGTGTGTGTGAGTGTTTTGAGCTATAAATGTCTTTTCTTTTACAAAGTTATTATGATCGTGAGATTATTTTGTTTACATGGTTTTGTGAAAGGGATTGAGGTAGAAATTATTGTATTTATGTATATAACAAAGTTTATTTCTGTGTATATGAAATATGAGATTTATTTTCAAACCTAATTAGAGGTGGTTGCTACTTATGAGCCTTTGTGCTCACCCAAATATTTAACATTTTTCAGGTAAGGATCAGGAGGAGGAGTAAGTCCTCGGATAGACAATGGATTAGAAGAATCGAAGATTTATTTTATTGTAGGTCTTCAGGAATAAATATTTTTTTATAGTTTTGAGACAAGTATTCGATTGTTTTGAGAACAATGTTGTTTTTGCTTAGAGTAGTGAACCTTATGGATTAATTATTGTTTTACATGAGATTAGTAATAATGTCGGTGATGTTAGTTTATTTATCTGGTATTCATAAGGTCGGTGAAAAAGATCACTTTATTATTTGTCTTCCGCTATATTTTGCATTAATTATGCGCAGGGATGGTTGGTTAAGGCCTTGGTGGCCGGTCCGCTGCTCACCCTATGTGATCTGGGGTGGGGGTGTGACAGATGTATCCTGAACTGCACATAAAGCTATCAAATTTCTTGTACCACGGTTTAGGAGCTTGTTTTAGACCATACAAGCTCTTCGTCAGTTTGCAAACCAAATTCTCTTTGCCTTGCACTGTGAACCCTTTAGGCTGGTGCATGTAGATGTCTTCTTCAATATCCCCATGAAGAACCACGATTTTCACATCTAATTGCTCAAGATGCAAATCTTCAATAGCAATAATTTTCAGCACTAGCCTGATGGTTATGATCTTCACTACAGGAAAGAAGATCTCAGAGTAGTCAATGCCTTTTTTTGCTGAAAGTCTTTTACAACTATCCTTGTCTTGTACCTCTTATTGCCATCATGCTCAATCTTCATACGGTACACCCACTTGTTGTGTAGAGTTTTTTTCCTAGATGAAAGTTCAGTAAATTCCCATGTCTGATTCCCTAGTAGGGAATCCATCTCCTCTTTCATGATAAACTCTCACTTGCTCAAATTCTCATCTTGCAAAGTTTCTTCATAACTTTGTGATTCTCCACCATCTGTCAAAAAAATGTAACTCAATATAGGTGAGAATCGCTATGGGGGTGGGATAGTCCTGAAAGACTTCCGAGTCGCTACTGCAAGTGTGGATGGTTCATGATCTGATTGTGGAATAATGAGAATGGGCACATTGGACCACTCTCACCATCACTGTCGTCCTTACACTACATTGTGACCTCTGGTAGGTTGACAAACTCGGGCTGTTAAGGAGTTGTATCAGCAACTGTACTGGACTTGTCCTTGTACATAGCTTTCACATTGAAGACCACTTTTCTGCTCCTAATGATCTTTCGACTCTGTTCATCCCAGAATCGATAACCAAATGCCTTATCTCCGTAACCAATAAAATAACATTTTATTTATTTTGTCTCAAGCTTGCTGTGAGCATTAGCATCAACAAGAACATAAGAAACACAACCAAATGTTCTAAGATGAGAAAGTTTAACCTCTTTCCCATTCCAGACCTCCTCAGGTAATCCACACTCTAATGGGACAGATGGTCCCCGATTGATCAGGTACACTGCAGTGTTCATTGCTTTTGTCCAAAATGTAGGTGGTAGCCCTGTGTGCAGCCTCATGCTCCTAGCATGCTCATTGATGGTTCTGTTCATGCGCTCAGCAATGCCAATTCTCTATGGTGTCCCAGGAATGGTTTTGTCCATTCTGATACCTTGAGCTGCGTAGTACTCCTTGAATCATCCATCAATGTACTTTCCACCATTGTCAGACCTTAAACATATTAGCTTTAGGCCTGTCTCTGTCTCAACTTGGGCCATCAACTTTTTGAAAACATCAAACATGTTAGATTTATGTTTCAAAAAATAAACCTATACCTTTCTACTATGGTTGTCAATGAACGTGACATAGTACCGGCAACCTCCAAGGGATGTCACAAGGGAGGGTCCCCATACATCTGTGTGTACAAGATCTAGCTTTCTTGATTTCAGAGCTCTACCACTTTTTAAGAAACTGACATTTTTCTGCTTCCCAAGTATACAACTCTCACATATGCCCAAATCAATTGCTTTTAGTTTTGGTAGTTTGTCTTTTGACATGAGTTCTTTCATGCCTTTCTGACTCATATGACCAAGTCTACAATGCCACAACTCTGCAGTACTCTTTATAGTGGTGGTGGTAATAGTATTATTGGAATTGTCTGTCATGTACAAAGTACCAGTCTTGTTGCTTCAGGCCAGCACCAGTGCTCCTTTTGAAACTTTCCAGGTGCTATTTGAGAACATTATTGAGTGGCCATAATTGTCGAGCTGTCCCATAGAGATAAGATTCTTCTTCAACTCGGGAATGTGCGTAACCTTCTGCAAGGTCCACACCTCCTATTAGGAAGTGTAATATCAACATCTCCTATCCCCACTACGTTTAGTGCTTATCCGTCAGCCAAGCACACTTTTCTGAAATCACCGGCAACATAGTTCTGCATGATTTCTTGGTGAGAGGAGGTATGAAAAGATGCCCCTGAATCCAGTATCCAGTCATTAAACGAACTATGAACTGCAAGTAGTAGCGCGTCTTGCACTTCTTCAGCCACTTTATTAGTGCCATCACCTTCTGTCTTCTTTAGATTTTTGTAGTTCTTATTTATGTGGTTGGTTTTACCACAATTCCAACAAGTCGCCTACTATCCACAAGTCACCTGCTATCCAAACCTTGACTTGCTCTTGCCCCTGTTATTTGATTTGATCTTCCTCTATTTGAGTTCCTATCATTTAACCTCCTACGAGTGTCAACATTTAGAGCGGAACTGGATCCCGAGGTCTCGCCAGAATCTTTCCTGCGCACCTCCTTAGCCAAAATTAAATCACGAATATCACCATATTTAAGTTTCATCTTACCAGAAGAATTACTAACATCCATCCTCATGGCTTCCCAACTATTTGGCAGTGATGCCAGCAATATTAGATCCTGAATCTCATCATCAAATTCAATTTCAACAGATGATAATTGATTGGTGATGGTATTGAACTCATTCAGGTATTAGGTAATAGACGTACCATCTGCCATCATCAGATTGAATAACTTTTTCATCAGATACACCTTGTTATTTGTAAGCGGCTTTTCATACATACCTGACAAAGCAGCCATGAGATCTGTAGTGGTCTTCTCCTTGGTAACGTTGTGTGCAACTAATCTTGAAAGGGTCAACCAAATAACCATTAGAACCTGTCGATCTAACAGTTCCCAGTCTTCATTCTTCATGCTATCCGACTTCGTTCCCAATAGTGGAAGATGAAGTGTTTTTCCATAGAGGTAGTCCTCTATCTACATCCTCTAGTACCCTTAATCTGTGCCATCAAACTTCTCAATCCCAGATGTCTTCACTTCTTCTCAAGCTATTGTTTATTTCAGACTCCAACCTTGGCTATAATACCAATTGTTGTGAAATCAAATGATGACAATAAAATGAAATTAATAAAAAGAATGATACGAATGCAATCTAAACAATTACATAACACATAATTTACGTGGTTTGACAATTTGCCTACGTCTACGAAGTTGTAGGGATTTCATTATTCTCAAGAAAGAATACAAAGAGTGCGGTGGTTGTAAAAATTAAAATCAACCCTAATCACCAAAATAACAGTTTTTATATGTCCTACTCATCGGGTTGCAAAACAGGTTCAAAATTTTTTTTCTGACTCAAGCCTCCGCTCCATGGACTAATCCTCAGAAAATTTTCATTAAAAATATGCAACATTATTTTGGGTCGGGTCATAATTCGGATCACACACACAACTAGACTCCACAAAAAAACCCAACACAAGGGTGGTAGCTAGAGAGAAAAGACAAAGAAAAATTACTATTAATGACAGCTTACTAAATCCACATAACTTGAATATATGTTTAAGGTCTTCACAATAACAGCTTCAAAAACGTCTGTAGTTGAAATAATGGAACAAATTATTGGCATGGAAATTAAAAGAAAGAATAAAAAAATTAGGAAATTATTTTTTTTAATTCATTTCTTTAAGGACATCTCTTTGCCACTTCCTTCTCTGTGCTCTAGCATGGGAACCTAGAGAACTATATATGGATATGTTTGAATCACGGGTAAAAAGGGGATAACTTTGGTGGAATAGGATAACAAACTAGTTGGGGATATACCCCACATTTGATAAGTAAAAAAAACATCAGAAATTTCATTTAGATTTTATCCTAACCCGATTTAAAAAGTCAACTTTAATCTATCTACATCAGTTAAATGAAACTTAGGGGGGATGAAATTTTTTTTACCAGTTAGGATAACTAATTCAAACTACCAAATTACCCTGTTGTGTTACCCATACTAGGTCAGAACATATATCCCCATCTCCATCGTTTGTCCATTCTGTCGTTGCTTCAGTAATTGGTCCTTCACTCGATTGACTGTTGCTTCTCGTCATTAGGTACTCTCTCTCTCTCTCTCTCATAGAAACTGGGTTCTATTTGTAGCGCATGAACCACAATGTCTTTTTATTTTTGGCATCAATGGAAAATCAGAATGTCTAACATTTTTTTTTTGTTTTTGAACTATTGTCATCCCATAAGTTTCTTAACCTTGTGTGGTGCATAGTAATAAAAATGGCACTAAAAAAATATCCAATGTGCTTTAATCAAAACATGCAAACGATCGGAAAGTTGAAAAAAATTGATTACACTATCTAACTTATATTTCAATTTGAAATAACAATTTTTTTCCGAATATGAAAACTAGTTTGTAATTTAACCGCTTAGAAAATAATCAAGAAAAATTGATTCAGTACCAATGAAGTTAATTTACACACTTGGAACATAATCTAACAGAAAACTTGTCAAGGAATGGCGAAGTGCTATGTTTGTAGACCGAATCGTCATTTGATCTGTGTTGCATATGTGTTTATTTTATTATTTCCTTTTAGTTTTTGTTATTGTAAATAAAGTTACTGTGAATATCTTAAGCATATTAATGGTTTCTCATGAAGCCATGAACAATCTCTTTTTGCAAATATGCCCAAATTTGAACAACTTGTAACCTAAACTAATATTTACAATTTTTTAGTCTTGTTATTGTGTGATTCCTTATATTGTAATTCATGATGGTTCTTGTCAAAACAATGCCAAACCATAATTGATTAGATTGCTGGGTTAGTAGTTGTGTTAGATAGGACTAGAAGGGAGTTGATCAATTTCATGTTTTTGATTTTGATCCTTATTGTTATAATGTGAAAATTGAGATGCAAAAGAAAACAAGACCAAAAATGTCATTGACTAGAAATCGACTATAGATAGAACACTAACATCGATTAGTTGAAGAGAGTGACATTAATTGCATAGAGCAACTTAGAATGAACCGGTACAATTTTCATGTCCTTTGTAATTTAGTTCAAGATGCGGTAGTTTAACTGCAATGAGAAATGCAAGTGTTGAAGAAATAGTAGCAATGTTCTTGAACATATTGGGGCATGATTAGAAGAATAGGCCAGTCAAGTTCAATTTTCGTAGATCAGGTGACACAATTAGTCAACATTTCAACGCCGTTCTTATGGTTGTTATAAAAATCATTGTTTGTTATTGAAGAGACCCGAACCAATGCTTCAAGACATCACTAATAATAAATGGAGATGATTTAAAGTAATTGGTCTCTCCATTTTTTATGCTTTTGTAAGTAGTATAAATACAGTGGCACTTGATTTAGATGCATTACTAATTTTGGGTGTATGCTTTGTTGCTTGGTTGGGACGAGTTAGCTGTAGATTCTAGGATATTATGAGATGCAGTCAGTTGATGTAATGAATTGAAAATGGCACGGGGTAAGTGGTATACTTCACATATACCTAGTTAAAACACCAATATTTTGCTTACTTATACTTTTTTTCATCTTACATAGACACCTACTATCTAGTGGATACTGGTTACACTAAAGGGGCAGGTTTCTTAGCTCCATATAGGGGCCAAATATACCATTTAGAATAGTGGGGTGACGGGAGTCCTAAGGAATACTTCAATCTTAGGTATGCAATAATAAGAAATGCTATAGAATGGTGTTTTGGATTACTAAAGACCCCGTAGGAGATCTTAGGACTCCTTGTTACTACCCCGTGCACCCACACAATCAAATCATCCTTGCATGCTGTCTATTGCATAATTTGATTAGAAATGAGATGGCGTACCACCTTATAAAAAGATGAATTGTCTAAAAATGAGCCAGGTAATGCTAATGAAGATGCCGTGCTTGATGTGATTGACACTATAGACACTTCTAATGCATGGATTTCTTTTAGAAATAAGTTAGTCAATGATATGTATAATGAGTGGAGAGCCATTAAGGGGGGTTGAATACTTTATTGTTATGTTTATTGTGTTTTATGTTGTTGAACAATCGGTTATGCAATTGTTATTTGTTATGTTTGAAATCCTTTGTATGTCATAATTGTATGTTATGAGCTTTGAATTTTGGTTACATAGTATTCTTCATTTATTATAATAATTTTCTAGGTATAATATTTTTCATGTATTAGGACATGTCAAATTTTCTAGGTATAATGCAAGTAGAGTATCAGTGGAAGCCCAAAGTATGCCAAAGTTGCCACATATTTGGCCATAATGAGTTCACATGTCCTAAGATGGTGACTACAACCACTTGGAAGCCCAAACATACCCAAAAGGAATCTCAACCTCTTGCTGATGGCAATAGCAAGAAAATCATGTCCAATGAGGTGAAACCAACAACTGAGATTGTCATGTCAAAAGAGAAGCCTCCATCAGATCCTGGAAGTAACAGAAACAATGGAATTGAAGTTGCAAAATTTAGGCAGCCTACTCATAAACTACAGGATGAAACTCAAGTGACATCTATCTCACCTGGGTCACATCCCCACCCCGGATCACATAGGGTGAGCAACGGATCGGCCACCAAGGCCTTAACCAACTAATCCTGTGCATAATAAATGTAAAATATAACGGAGCACAAATAATAAAATGATCAATTTCACCGATTTAATGAATACCAGAAAAATAAACTAACATCACCGACATTATTATTAAACTCATGCAAAACAATAACTAAACCATAAGGTTCGCTACTCTAAACATGAGCAACATTATTCCTAAAACAATTAAATATTCGTCTCAAAATCATAAAAGAAATTTATTCTTGAAGACCTACAATAAAATAAATCTTCAACTCTTCTAATCTTTTGTCTATCCGGGGACTTACTCCTCCCCTTGATTTTCACTTGAAAAATGTTAAATGTTTGGATGAGTACAAAGACCTGTGAATAGCAACCACCTATAATGAGGTGTGAAAATAAATCCCACATTTTATATACCAACATAAACTTTGTTATATTCATAAGTATAATAAATTGTACCCCAATCCCTTCCACATAATCATGTAAACAAAATGATCTCATGATCATAAATAACTTTATAAAAAAAAAAGACATTTATAACCTAAACACCCACTCATTTTCACAAATAATTTTATAAATGAAAAACATTTATAACTCAAAACACTCACACACGCATTTAGTTTCAAATACATTTGTCAAATCATGCTTGTTACCACTAACCTGGTAACTAGCCCCTATATGCACATCCTTATACCGACCACGCCGGTATACAATCTCGTTATCATTTAGACTTGGTAACCCAGTCCCTTTCTCATAAAACATGATTTCAACACACACTAAAATTGTTGTTTTAATTCCAACGCACACAAAATTTCCCTTTCATCACCAAAACATATTTAAACAATGATATAAAATCATCCCATAAGTTTTTCAAATTCTCAGGTATAACAATTCACAATTGCAAAATATTTAATTGTAATCCCAAACATCAACATGTATCATATATATGAAAAATTCACATGCACGCACCCACACATTTAATATAGAAAATTCTTCTAAAAGAAGTAGTAAACTACTCACATTGATTTCCAAAATCCAATTCAAAGCACTTTTTTCCAACCTCAATGCAATTACCACCTAATCCAAAATAACATATAGGGTTAATTGCACTAGAGATCCCTAAAGTATGGCGTTTGTCTCATTTTGGTTCTCAATATTTCAATTGCATCATTTTAGTCCCTGAAGTATTGAATATGTTTTTATATGGTCCTTCAAGCAGACAATGTTCAGATTGCTAATAATTTTTTATCATAAATTTGTCACATAATAACTAAATATGGACAAAAAATAATTTTGATAGCTTTTAAACAAAATTTGGCTAGTTTTTAACAAAAAAATGTGCAATATGGGTAGCTTTTGACAAAAATTTGGATAGCTCATGATCAAAATTGTGTAATTTAAGTAGGTATTTAACCAAAATTTGAGTAGAAATTTGGTCAAGAGTTATTCAAATTATTTTTTTGTCCACATTTAAGTATCATGTGACAAGTTTGTGATAAAAAATTATTAGCAATTTGGACACTGTCTGCTTAAGGGACCAAATAGAAGCATATTCAATACTTCAGGGATCAAAATGATGCAATTGAAATATTGAAGATCAAAATGAGACAAAATTCATAGTTTGGGGACCTCCAGTGCAATTGACCCTAACATATAACAATCAATTCCTTTTCCTAACTTCGTCATTTCGTGATTTTATATTTAATTTGTATACTTCCTACTCATTGATATATACTTAATATATCTTTTACATATAAATATCCTTTATAATATGAGGTAATAGGATAAGAAAGTATTCTGGGCTGTTTAGAAATTTTTTTTTAAAGTTTTGGGGTCAAATCTTAATTTTTAAAATTTTTGGGATCATAACATAATTTTTGAATACTTTCCAAGGCTCGATGATCAAAGTTGAATTTAATAAAATATAGAGGGTCACAATGACATCTCTCGTAATTAATGGAAGTTTATATAATTTTACACCTTTTCACCTTCTTCTTCCTACGATTACTCTAAACCAGTAACTTTTTTTTTTTTTTCTTTTTTCTTTTTACACATTGATTAAATTCCTTACAAACTTCAAGACTAACCAATCTAACTTAGGTTTAAAAACACCTAAATTAACTACTTCCAATAAAACCCATATATACATTCACCACTATTCTTTACCATGAACTCNCAAGACTAACCAATCTAACTTAGGTTTAAAAACACCTAAATTAACTACTTCCAATAAAACCCATATATACATTCACCACTATTCTTCATCATGAACTCTCACACAGACACAGACACACAAATATATATATATATAAGTATTCTTTATCACTATTTTTGATAACCTTAATACTTTGTAATTGAATAACTTACAAACCTACAAATAATTAATGAATTCATACCTTTAACGAGTCCAATCCCCCCCTTTTTTTTTCTTCATTTTCGTTCTTCTTTCTACCTTCTCTCTGTTTCTCTGTTTCTTTCTTTCTCTCTGTCGCCACCTATTCCTTCCAGCCCAACAATACTGATAATATNTCTTCATTTTCGTTCTTCTTTCTACCTTCTCTCTGTTTCTCTGTTTCTTTCTTTCTCTCTGTCGCCACCTATTCTTTCCAGCCCAACAATACTGATAATATATGAGGCAACCTAGGGCAGTCAATTTACTNTTTAATCGAAACTTTTAGGGGTCGTTTCAAAATTTCAGAAATTTTCAAGACTCGGGCGCTGCTTTGACATAACCATATTTGTTTAAAACATAATGGATCAGTTCTATAAATTACCAAGTTCTATGGTAGTCAAAAATTGAGTAAAAGTATAGGGATCAAAATAAAATTACTTAAAACTAAAGGGGAGATTTCCATAATTTCAAAACTTTATCTTCTTCAACCTTACGTTCAAGAAGATTTTGGTCTGTACATTTCTTTCTTCCCTTTCCCAATCTCTTCTTTACACAAATACCACCCTATTATATATTTGAATTCACCTATTTTAATCCTATAAACCTATCCATATAGATTACTTGCAATATTATATCAAACTACAACATTGTATATGTATACATATAATGATTAAATACAAAATTAAATTTCAAATTGAAAACTAACCTTGATGATCAAATCTTCTTGTTTTCTTCCTTTCTTCCTTTTTCTCTAAATCCCCTTCTTTCTTTCTCTTCTTTTTTTCTTTACTCAAAACCCTAGCCTCTCCTCTCCTTTCTCTTATTCTAATGTATGTGTATATGTTGGGAAGAGAATATATATATTTATATGTCATTAGACTTCTAGGTCAATAAGAGAACTCATTTTAATCACACTTTTGNTGTATGTGTATATGTTGGGAAGAGAATATATATATTTATATGTCATTAGACTTCTAGGTCAATAAGAGAACTCATTTTAATCACACTTTTGTCCCCTTTTTTTTTATTATTACTATTCTTATTTTATAGTTACACTTGGTACCCAATACCCTAAATAAATATTATATANCCCCTTTTTTTTTATTATTATTATTCTTATTTTATAGTTACACTTGGTACCCAATACCCTAAATAAATATTATATATATATATATATATATATAGTTTAACCATAAGGCATCTACGTACAACAAATTCTAAATTTCTAAATAATTTAATATCTTTTTATTTATCTATTTATTTATTAGATAAGTCCAAACGCATACCTATATTGGGCATTACAACTCTCCCCCCTTGAAGAAGTTTGGCTCCAAACTTGGTGCATCCCGTGGTTGGAACAACTGTGGGTACTTTTCCTTAATCTTTTGTTCGCTCTCCTAGGTAGCTTCCCTCTCCGAGTGGTTCTTCCACAGAACTTTAACAAATGAAAAAACCCTGTTCCTCAATACTCGTTCTTCTCGATCCAAGAACTTCACTGGTAACTCCTCATAAGACAAATCCATTCGCATTTGTAGCGGCTCAACCTCAATTACATGTGATGGATCTAGCATGTACTTCCTAAGCATTGATACATTAAACACATTGTGGATACCAGCCAACTCTGGTGGTAAGGCTAGCCTATAAGCCACTGCACCAACTCTTCCTAGGATCTCGAAGGGTCCAATATACCTTGGACTCAACTTCCCCTTTTTACCAAATCTCATAATCCTTTTCCAAGGTGACACCTTTAGGAATACATGATTGCCCTCCTGAAATTCTAAGTCTCTCCTCCGATTGTCTGCATAAATTTTCTGTCTACTCTGAGCAACTCGAAGTCTTTCCTAAATCAACTGTACTTTATTCCTGGTCTCTTGTACTATCTCTGGCCCATATATCTTTCTTTCCCCAACTTCAGCCCAACAAATTGGAGATCTACATTTTTGCCCATATAAAGCCTCATATGGTGCCATGTCAATGCTAGCTTGAAAACTGTTATTATAAGCAAACTCAACTAGTGGTAAATGNCCGCATAAATTTTTTGTCTACTCTGAGCAACTCGAAGTCTTTACTAAATCAACTGTACTTTATTCGTGGTCTCTTGTACTATCTCTGGCCCATATATCTTTATTTCCCCAACTTCAGCCCAACAAATTGGAGATCTACATTTTCGCCCATATAAAGCCTCATATGGTGCTATGTCAATGCTAGCTTGAAAACTGTTATTATAAGCAAACTCAACTAGTGGTAAATGCTCTACCCAAGAACCCTTTAAGTCAAGCACACAAGCACGAAGCATGTCTTCCAATATTTGAATAACCTTCTCCGACTGTCCATCTGTCTATGGGTGGTAAGTTGTACAAAATCTCAACTCAGTGCCCATAGCCTTTTGTAAACTATCCCAAAACCTTGAGACAAATCGAGGATCTCTATATGAAACAATCGACACTGGGGCCCCATGTAATTTCACAATCTCCTTTACATAAAGTTTAGCAAATTTCTCCAAGGGATAAGTAGTCCTCATAGGCAAAACATGTGTGGACTTTGTCAATTTGTCCACCACAACCCAATAGAATCAAGTCCACTTGGAGTCTTGGGTAGCCCACTCACGAAATCCATGATAATGTGCTCCCACTTCCACTTAGGGATAGGAAGTGGTTGCAATAATCCTCCTGGCGTTCGGTGTTCTGCTTTCACTTTTTGACATGTCAAACACCTAGACATATAGTCAGCCACTTCCCTCTTCATATTATTCCACCAAAATATCCCTTTCAAGTCCTGATACATCTTTGTACTTCCCAGANATAGAATCAAGTCCACTTGGAGTCTTGGGTAACCCACTCACGAAATCCATGATAATGTGCTCCCACTTCCACTTAGGGATAGGAAGTGGTTGCAATAATCTTCCTGGCCTTCGGTGTTCTGCTTTCACTTTTTGACATGTCAAACACCTAGACATATAGTCAGCCACTTCCCTCTTCATATTATTCCACCAAAATATCCCTTTCAAGTCCTAATACATCTTTGTACTTCCCAGATAAACTATGAAACGAGAGTAATAGGCCTCCTGCATCACTTGTTTCTTGATATCTGGGTCATTAGGTATGCATACTCGATCTCCAAATCTCAACACTCCATCTGCCACACGAAAATCAGTCTTCTCACCTTGCTCTGTCTCTTCTAGAATCTTCACCAAATTCAGGTCATTTCGTTGTGCCTCCTTTATTTGATCTAGCAAGGTAGGCCGAACTTGTAAGTTTGCTACAAAAGCATTAGTCTTAGGTATCCCCACCTCAGCCTTTGCCTCTTCAAGATCTCTCATAAGTTGTTTTTGCTGAGTAAGCAAAGAGGCCATGCTCCCTGTAAACTTTCTACTTAGTGCATCTACCACCACATTTTCTTTTCCTGGATGATAGTGCAAATTCACATCAGAGTCTTTGATTAGTTCTAGCCATCTTTGTTGTCTCATGTTCAGCTCTTTCTATGTAAATAAATACTTAAGACTGTTATGATCTGTATATATCTCACATGTCTCCCCATACAAATAGTGACTCTATATCTTCATTGTAAACACCACAACTGCCAACTCTAAATCATGTGTTGGGTAATTCTGCTCATAAGGTTTCAACTGCCTAGAAGCATAAGCCACAACCTTCCCCTGTTGCATCAATACACAACCTAACCCTTTCCTCGAAGCATCACAGTAGATATCATACCCACCATTATCTGCAAGTATAGTAAGAACTGGAGCAGACACCAACCTTTCCTTTAAGTCATTGAAACTGTTTTCACATTCATTAGTCCACTGAAAAACTACATTCTTCTGGGTCAACTGGGTCACTGGAATGGAAATTTTGGAGAAACCCTCAACAAATTTCCTGTAATACCCTGCCAAACCCAAGAAACTACGTACCTCAGTAGCATTCATCGATCGAGGCCAATCTTTAACTATTGCCACCTTTTGAGGATCCACTGAGACTCTTTCATTAGAAATCACATGGCCCAAAAAGGATACACTAGTTAGCCAGAACTCACATTTCTTGAGCTTGGCATAAAGCTTTCGATCCCGGAGAATCTATAGAACAATTCTAAAATGTTGCTCATGTTCCTCAGGACTCTTCAAGTATACCAAAATATCATCAATAAATACCACTACAAATTGATCCAAGTACTGCTTGAACACCCTATTCATGAGATCCATAAAGGCTACTGGTGCAATGGTTAGCCCAAATGGTATCACAAGAAACTCATAGTATCCATAATGGGTACGAAAAGCAGTCTTAGGCACATTCTCCACCTTTATCTTCAACTGGTGGTAACCCATTCGAAGGTCAATGTTTGAGAATACTTTAGCACCTCTTAGTTGGTCAAACAAATCATCAATGCAAGGAAGAGTATACTTATTCTTGAAGGTTACTTTGTTCAACTCCCTTTAGTCACTGCAAAGTCTCATGCTTCCATCTTTCTTTTTCACGAACAATACTGGTGCGCCCCATGGTGACACACTAGGCCGAATAAACCCCAAATCTTACAACTCTTGAAGTTGCACCTTCAGCTCTCTGAGCTCTACTAGTGCCATACGATAAGGAGCCTTAGAGGTAGGACCAGTACCAAGTACTAGGTCAATAGCACACTCAATCTCTCTATTAAGTGGCAACCTAGGCAGGACATCTGGGAATACTTTTGAAAATTCCCTTACTATTAGTATCTTCTCAAGAGACAACCCCTCATTTCTCGTATCTATAATGTTAGCAATGTATCCCTGACAACCTTTCCTCAACAATCTTTGAGCTTGTACTACAAAGACAAGGCTGGGGAAAGAAATAATCCTTGTCCCCTTTAAACTAAATTTTGTATGATTAGGAGGATGAAACACAACTCTCTTTTCAAAACAATCAACTGTTGCATGGTGCGCAGCTAACCAGTCCATACCTAAGATTACGTCAAAACCCTTAAGGTCTAAGAGTATTAAATCAACTAGTAATTGATTATCCTCAATGTGGACCCTACACCCTGGGTACACAACATCTCCTAACTTAGAACCACCCGTGGGAGTAGTCACAGTCAAATCAAACTCAAGTATTTTGGGTTCAACACCTAATTTTATTGCTACTCTAGGAGATACAAAGGAATGTGTAGACCCCGGATCAGTAAGTACTTTAAATGCATGCTCACAAATAAGTAAAGTACTTGAGACTACGGAATTAGAATATCGTGGGCTCTTTGGTGTCATTGCATAGACTCTCCCAAACCTTTGTTCCTTCTGCTGCCCTAGTTTATGTTGACCCTATTTTGATGCACCATCTGTCTTAGCTGGGGGTTTGCCTACTGGTCCCTGCACTGGTTGGGGACAAAACTTTGCAATGTGTCCTCGTTGGTTGCACTTGAAACATGTCACCTCCGTCTGTTCACTAGCTTGTTTGTTTCCTTGAGCACTCCAACAATTCTTTGCTAAGTGTCCTGCTTTCCACAATGGAAGCAAAGAAGTTGTTCCCACTTGGTCCCATATCACGGATTGTCCCCATGGAATCTCCCACACTTCTGACACTTTTCTAGTTGTTCAGTGCCCTGTAAATCTTGGTGCAAAAGACCCAGATGATGAAGTACCATGTCTACTCTTCTTGAAATTATGGGAACCACCCCTAAAGTCACCTCCTTAGCCTGTTCTCTTCTTTTCTTCCCTCTCCCTGTCCCTTTCCTTTTCATTGCCCTCCAAAACTTGAGCCTTGCGAACAACCTCTTGATATGTCAGTAGTTCCAAGGTAATTAGTTTCTCCTTAATGCTCCACTTCAAACCTCTTTCAAACTTCCTTGTTTTATGTCTCTCATCTGCTACCATGTGTTTGGCATGCCTTGCTAATTTTGTAAATTTCTCCTCATACTCACCAACTTTCATGCCCCCCTGAGCCAAATTCATGAACTCTTGTGCCAAACGATCCTTCTTCACCTATGGAAAATATCTCTCCAAGAATCCAATCTTAAACTGCTACCATGTCATTGGAGTAGTTGGGTATCTCTTCACTTCCTTCTCTATCCTCCACCAATGTCCAGCTTCATCTTTAAACATAAAAGTTGAAAAAACCACTTTCTTACCATCATCACACTTTGAGGCCTCCAAAATTTTCTCAATTTCCATGATCCAACTCTCTGCATTCGTAGGGATAGTAGTCCCTGTGAAGGCAGGCATCATCCTCCTAAACTCCTCAATGCTGAGTTCCTTTTGACCCTTCGGCCCTTCAAGGATCTTTATGATTCCCTGCAAGGCCTTCCCAATATCCCTATAGACATTAAATGGTGGCATATCATTTGCAAGCCCTGGAACGTCGTTAGTGTTAGTCCTATCATTTGCAGCACCCTTACCTTTCTTTCTTGCAGCCATCTATACTTTCTACAAAATACAAAACAAACTAACTTGTCTTAGTCACCAAAACAATAATACTATGCAGTAGTATCATCATTCCACATCTCTCAAACCAAATCAATTAAACCCTAAATAATTCTTAAGATTCAGCCTAATCCTCTGGTAATTCATAAATCTATGCTCTGTTACCAAATTTGTCACACCCCCACCCTGGATCATATAGGGTGAGTAGCAGACCGGCAACCAAGGTCTTAACCAACTAAGCCTGTGCATAATAAATGTAAAATATAGCGAAAAATAAATAATAAAGTGATTCATTTCACCGATCTAATGAATATCAGAAGAATAAACTAAACATCACCAATATCATTATTAAACTCATGTAAAACAATAACTAAACCATAAGGTTCACTGCTCGAAAGTCTAAACATGAGCAACATTAATCCCAAAAATAATTAAATATTTTTCTCAAAACCACAAAAGACATTTATTCCTAAAGACCTACAATGAAATAAATCTTCAATTCTTCTAATCCTTTGTCTATCCAGGGACTTACTCCTCCCCTTGATCCTCACCTGAAAAATATTAAATGTTTGGGTGAGCAAAAAGCTTGTGAATAGCAACCACCTCTAATGAGATGTGAAAATAAATCTCATATTTTATATGCAAAAATAAACTTTGTTACCTACATAAGTATAACAAATTGTACCCCAATCCCTTCGACATAATCATGTAAACAAAATGATCTCATGGTCATAAATAACTTCATAAAATAAAAGACATTTATAACTCAAACACTCACTCATTTTCACAAATAACTTTATAAATGAAAGACATTTATAACTCAAAACACTCACTCACACACACATTCAGTTTCAAATATATTTGTCAAATCATATTTTTTATCACTAGCCTGGTAACTGACTCCATCTCTTGTCATCACTAGCCTGATGACTGCTTCGTCTCTTGTTATCACTAGCCTGATAACTGACCCCTATGTGCACATCCCTATACCGACCACGCCAGTATACAATCTCATTACCATTTAGACCTGGTAACCCAATCCCGTTCTCATTAAACATGATTTCAACACACACTAAAACTATTGTTTTAGTCCCAACGCACACAAAATTTCTCTTTCATCATCAAAACATATTTAAGCAATGATATAAAAGCATCCCATAAGTTTTTCAAATTCACATATATAACAATTCACAATTGCAAAATATTTAATTGCAACCTCAAACATCAACATATATCATATATATAAAAAATTCACACACACACCCATAGTTTAATATAGAAAATTCTCCCAATAGAAGTAGTAAACTACTCACCTTGATTGCTAAAATCTAATTCAAAGCACTCGTTACCAACCTCAATGCAATCACCACCTAATCCAAAATAACATATAACAGTCAATCCTTTTTTTTCTAACCTCGTCGTTTCACGATTCTATATTTAATTTTTATACTTCCCGCCCATTGATATAAATTTAATATATCTTTTATATATAAATATCCTTTATAATCTGAGGTAATAGGGTATGGAAGTATTCTGGGCTATTTGGAAAAAGTTTCTAAAATTTGGGGTCAAATCATAATTTTTAAAACTTTTGGGATCAAAGTGTAATTTCTTTAAAAAGGAATTTTTTTGTTTTCGGACCTGCCATAAATTTCCAGAACAGTATATAAGGCTCTAGAGACCCATTTTCCAAGAATAAAACCTCAATTTGATTTATTAGAGTAAATATTGATTTTTAAACATTTAATTGAAACTTTTAGGAGTCGTTTCAAAATTTCAAAAATTTTCAAGACTCGGGGGCTGTTTTGACATAACCATATTTGTTTCAAACATAATGGATCAGTTCTATAAATTACCAAGTTCCATGGTAGTCAAAAATTGAGTAAAATTATAGGGATCAAAATAAAATTACTTAAAACTAAGGGGGAGGTTTCCATAATTTCAAAACTTTATCTTCTTCAACCTTATGTTCAAGAAGATTTTGGTCTGTACTTTTCTTTCTTCCCTTTCTCAATCTCTTCTTAACACAAATACCACCCTATTATATATTTGAATTCACCTATTTTAATCTTATAAACCTACCCATATGGATTACTTGCAATATTATATCAAACTACAACCTTGTATATGTATACATATAATGATTAAATACAAAATTAAATTTTAAATTGAAAACTAACCTTGATGATCAAATCTTCTTGTTTTCTTCTTTTTTCTCTAAATCCCCTTCTTTCTTTCTCTTCTTTTTTTCTTTACTCAAAACCCTAGCGTCTCCTCTCCTTTCTCTTATTCTAATATGTGTGTATATGTTGGGAAGAGAATATATATATTTATATGTCATTAGACTTCTAAGTCAATAAGAGAACTCATTTTAATCACACTTTTGTCCCCTTTTTTTTTTTATTATTATTACTATTCTTATTTTATAGTTACCCTTGGTACCCAATACCCTAAATAAATAAATAAATATATATATATATATATATATTATAGTTTAACCATAAGGCATCTACGTACAACAAATTCTAAATTTCTAAATAATTTGCTATCTTTTTATTTATCTATTTATTTATTAGATAGGTCCAAAAGTATACTTGTATTGGGCATTAGACTAACTATATAATGTATGCCAACTCAACATTTAGGGCACACCTCTAAAACTTATACACCTCCCCTTATACACACACACATTCTCTCTCTCCCTCTCTAAGTACAATAAAACTCTTGAAGAATACTCTCTCCGGCGATTTCATCTATTAATAAAAGACTCAGGCCACCGCTATCGTTTACAAGAGTGGAATAGGTCACTCAAACCGAACTACTATAAATCTCTGTGTTAGTTCTTTATTTACTGTTTTATCATTAATAACTTGTTTATTGCACATTGACTGCACCCATTCATATTTTTGACTGTTGATTTTGCACAACACCGATTTGTGCATCATCACTACGTAATATCTTTCAATCTATTTTTTTCATTAAGATTAATTTCTTTCCATCATTTCATTTTTTATTCCAAAATTGAAAAAATCATTACACCAACTAGCTGACAATCCCAAAAANCCTACCAATAATTAATGAATTCATACCTTTGATGAGTCCACTTCTTCCTTTTTTTTTTTTTTCTTTTTTTTTCTTCCTTTTACCTTCTCTTTGGCCCTTTCTTTCTTTGTTTTCTCTCTGCCGCCTCCTACTCCTTTCAGCCCAACCACTGATATATATGAAGCAACCTAGGGCAACAAATTTACTCTAATTTCTTAGAATTACAGTTTTAATTGTAATATATTAGCGTACAACTAATTTTAAATTTTCTAAATAACTTCCTCTCTTTTTATTTATTTATAAAAAAAAAAAATTCAAACACATACCTGTATTGGGTATTACAGATCAGCCAGAGGAGATTCATCTGTTTTACCAAGTCTAGAAGAAGCCGCACATGGAGTCTTGCATGGCTTGCAGTCAGNTTGGGTATTACAGATCAGCCAGAGGAGATTCATCTGTTTTACCAAGTCTAGAAGAAGCCGCACATGGAGTCTTGCATGGCTTGCAGTCAGTCATTCTGGCTTTTTGAAGAAGATNCTGAGGTTGGAACAATTGTGGGTACTTTTCCTTCATCGCTTGTTCGCTCTCCCAAGTAGCTTCCCTCTCCGAGTGGTTCTTCCACAGGACTTTAACGAAAGGAAAGACCCTGTTGTTCAATACTCGTTCTTCTCGATCCAAGATCTTCACTGGTAGCTCCTCATAAGACAAATCCAGTTGTATTTGTAGCGGCTCCACCTCAATTACATGCGATGGATCTAACATGTACTTCCTAAGCAATGATACATGAAACACATTGTGGATACCCGCCAACTCTAGTGGTAAGGCAAGCCTATAAGCTACTGCACCGACTTTTCCTAGAATCTCGAAGAGTCCAATATACCTTGGACTCAACTTCCCCTTTTTACCAAATCTCATAACCCTTTTCACCAAATCTCATAACCCTTTTCCAAGGTGACACCTTTAGGAATACATGATCGCTCTCTTGAAATTCTAAGTCTGTCCTCCAATTATCCGCATAACTTTTCTGTCTACTTTGAGCAACCCGAAGCCTTTCCTGAATCAACTATACTTTATTTGTGGTCTCTTGTACTATCTCTGGCCCAAAGTCTCTCCTCCAATTATCCGCATAACTTTTCTGTCTACTCTGAGCAACCCGAAGCCTTTCCTGAATCAACTATACTTTATTTGTGGTCTCTTGTACTATCTCTGGCCCATATATCTTTCTTTCCCCCACTTCAGCCCAACAAATTGGCGATCTACATTTTTGCCCATATAAAGCCTCATACAATGCCACACCAATGTAGCTTGAAAGTTGTTATTATAAGCAAACTCAACTAGTGGTAAATGTTCTTCCCAAGAACCCTTTAAGTCAAGCANTAGCTTGAAAGCTGTTATTATAAGCAAACTCAACTAGTGGTAAATGTTCTTCCCAAGAACCCTTTAAGTCAAGCACACAGGCACGAAGCATGTCTTCCAATATTTGAATAACTCTCTCCGACTGTCCATTTGTCTGTGGGTGATAAGTTGTACTAAATCTCAACTCAGTGCCNTCAAGCACACAGGCACGAAGCATGTCTTCCAATATTTGAATAACTCTCTCCGACTGTCCATCTGTCTGTGGGTGATAAGCTGTACTAAATCTCAACTCGGTGTGCATAGCCTGTTGTAAACTACCCCAAAACCTTGAGACAAATCGAGGGTCTCTATTTGAAACAATCGACACTAGGGCCCCATGCAATTTCACAATCTCCTTTACATAAAGTTTAGCAAATTTCTCCAAGGGATAAGTAGTCTTCACAGGCAAAAAGTGTGTGAACTTTGTCAATCTGTCCACCACAACCCAAATAGAATCAAGTCCATTCTAGGTCTTAGGTAGCCCACTCACAAAATCCATAATAATGTGCTCCCATTTCCACTCAGGAATAAGAAGTGGTTGCAATAATCCTCCTAGCCTTTGGTGTTATGCTTTCACTTTTTGACATGTCAAACACCTAGACACATAGTCAGCCACCTCCCTCTTCATATTATTCCACCAAAATATCCCTTTCAAGTCCTAATACATCTTTGTACTTCCTGGATGAACTGTGAAACGAGGGTAATGGGCCTCCTCCATCACATATTTCTTGATCTCTAGGTCATTAGGTATGCATACTCGATCTCCAAATCTCAACACTCCATCTGCCACATGAAAATCAGTCTTCTCACCTTGCTCTATTTCTTTTAGAATCTTCATCAAATTCGGGTCATTCTGTTGTGCCTCCTTTATTCGATCTAGCAAGGTAGGCCGAACTTGTAAGTTTGCTACAAAAGCATTAGTCTTAAGTATCCCCACCTCAACCTTTGCTTCTTCAAGATCCCTCACAAGTTGTTTTTGCTGGGTAAGCAAAGAGGTCATGCTCCCTATAAACTTTCNTCATTAGTCTTAAGTATCCCCACCTCAACCTTTGCTTCTTCAAGATCCCTCACAAGTTGTTTTTGCTGGGTAAGCAAAGAGGTCATGCTCCCTATAAACTTTCTACTTAGTGCATCTGCCACCACATTTGCTTTTCCTGGATGATAGTGCAAATTCACATCATAGTCTTTGATTAGCTCTAGCCATCTTCGTTGTCTCATGTTCAGCTCTTTCTGTGTAAATAAATACTTAAGACTCTTATGATCTGTATATATCTCACATGTCTCCCCATACAAATAGTGCCTCCATATCTTTAGTGCAAACACAACAGCTGCCAACTCTAAATCATGTATTGGGTAATTCTGCTCATAAGGTTTCAACTGTCTAGAAGCATAAGCCACAACCTTCCCCTATTGCTTCAATACACAATCCAACCCTTTCCTCGAAGCATCACAGCAGATATCATACCCAACATTGTCTGCAGGTATAGTAAGAACTGGAGCAGACACCAACCTTTCCTTTAAGTCATTGAAACTGTTTTCACATTCATCAGTCCACTAAAAAACTATCTTCTTCTTGGTCAATCGGGTCAATGGAATGGCAATTTTGGAGAAACCCTCGACAAATTTCTTATAATACCCTGCCAAACCCAAAAAACTACGTACCTCAGTAGCAATCGTCAGTCGAGGCCAATCTTTAACTGCTGTCACCTTCTGAGGATCCATTGACACCCCTTCATCAGAAATCACATGTCCCAAAAATGATACACTAGTCAACCAGAACTCATATTTCTTGAGCTTGGCATAAAGCTTTCGATCCTGAAGAGTCTGCAGAACAATTCTTAAATGTTGCTTATGTTCCTCAGGACTCTTTAAGTACACCAAAATATCATCAATAAATACCACTACAAATTGATCCAAGTATTGCTTAAACACCCTATTCATAAGATCCATAAAGGCTGCTGGTGCATTGGTTAGCCCAAATGACATCACAAGAAACTCATAGTGTCCATAACGGGTACGAAAAGTAGTCTTAGGCACATCCTCCACCTTTATCTTCAATTGGTGGTAACCCGTTCGAAGGTCAATATTTGAGAATACTTTAGCACCTCGTAGTTGGTCAAACAAATCATCAATGCGGGGGAGATGATACTTATTCTTGATGGTTACTTTGTTCAACTCCCTGTAATCAATGCAAAGTCTCATGCTTCCATCTTTCTTTTTCATGAACAATACTGGTACGCCCCATGGTGACACACTAGGCCGAATAAACCCCAAATCTAACAACTCTTGAAGTTGCACCTTTAGCTCTCTAAGCTCCACTGGTGCCATACGATAAGGAGCCTTAGAGGTAGGTCCGGTACCAGGTACCAGGTCAATAGAAAAATCAATCTCTCTGTCAGGTGGCAACCCAGGCAGGACATCCAGGAATACTTCTGAAAATTCCCTTACTATTGGTATCTCCTCAAGCGACAACCCCTCATTTCTCGTATCTATAATGTTAGCAATGTATCCCCTGACAACCTTTCCTCAACAATCTTCGAGCTTGTACTGCAGAGACAAGGCTGGGGAAAGAAATAATCTCTGTCCCCTTGAAACTAAATTTTGGATGATTAGGAGGATGAAACACAACTCTCTTTTCAAAACTATCAACTGTTGCATGATGCACAGCTAACTAGTCCATACCTAATATTAAGTCAAAACCCTTAAGGTCTAAGAGTATTAAATCAACTAATAATTGATTATCCTCAANCCCTGTCCCCTCGAAACTAAATTTTTGATGATTAGGAGGATGAAACACAACTTTCTTTTCAAAACAATCAACTATTGCATGATGCGCAGCTAACTAGTCTATACCTAATATTACGTCAAAACCCTTAAGGTCTAAGAGTATTAAATCAACTAATAATTGATTATCCTCAATATGGACCCTACATCCTGGGTACACGACATCTCCTAACTCAGAACCACCTGTGGTAGTAGTCACAATTAAATCAAACTCAAGTGTTTTGGGTTCAACACCTAATCTCATTGCTACTCTAGGAGANATCCTGGGTACACGACATCTCCTAACTCAGAACCACCCGTGGGAGTAGTCACAATTAAATAAAACTCAAGTGTTTTGGATTCAACACCTAATCTCATTGCTACTCTAGGAGATACAAAAGAATGTGTAGACCCTGGATCAATAAGTACTTTAAATGCATGCTCACAAATAAGTATAGTACCTGAGACTACGAAATTAGAATATTGTGGGCTCTTTGGTGTCATTGCATAGACTCTCCCAAACCTTTGTTCCTTCTGCTGNATTACAGAATTAGAATATTGTGGGCTCTTTGGTGTCATTGCATGGACTCTCCCAAACCTTTGTTCCTTTTACTGCCCTTGTTTCTGTTGACCCTATTTTGATGCACCACCTGTCTTAGCTGGAGGTTTGCCTACTGATCCCTTCACTGGTTGGGGACAAAACTTTGCAATGTGTCCTCGTTGGTTGCACTTGAAACATGNCCTGTCTTAGCTGGAGGTTTGTCTACTGATCCCTGCACTGGTTGAGGACAAAACTTTGCAATGTGTCCTCGTTGGTTGCACTTGAAACATGTCACATCTGTCTGTTCACTAGCTTGTTTGTTTCCTTGAGCACTCCAACAATTCTTTGCTGAGTGTCCTGACTTGCCACAATGGAAACAGAGAAGTTGTTCCCAATTGGTCCCATAGCACGACTTGTCCCTACGGAATCTCCCACACTTCTAACACTTTTCTAGCTGTCTAGCACCTTGTTGCCCTGTAGATTTTGGTGCAAAAGACCCAGATGATGAAGTAATCTGCCTACTCTTCTTGAAANGTCACAATGGAAGCAGAGAAGTTGTTCCCAATTGGTCCCATAGCACGACTTGTCCCTATGGAATCTCCCACACTTCTAACACTTTTCTAGCTGTCCAGCACCTTGTTGCCCTATAGATTTTGGTGCAAAAGACCCAGATGATGAAGTAATCTGCCTACTCTTCTTGAAATTTTGGGAACCATCCCTAGAGTCACCTCCTGAGCCTGTTCTCTTCTTTTCTTCCTTCTCCCTGTCCCTTTCCTTTTCATTGCCCTCCAAAACTCGAGCCTTGCGAACAACCTCTTGATATGTTGGTAGTTCCAAGGCAATCAGTTTCTCTGTAATGCTCCATTTCAGACCTCTTTCAAACTTCCTTGCTTTATGTCTCTCATCTGCTACCATGTGCATGGCATGCCTTGCTAATTTTGTAAATTTCTCCTCATACTCACCAACTGTCATGCCTCCCTGAGCCAAATTCATAAACTCTTGTGTCAAACGATCCTTCTCAACCTGTGGAAAATATCTCTCCAAAAATCTAGTCTTGAACTGCTCCCAAGTCATTGGAGTAGTCGGATATCTCTTCACTTCCTTCTNAAAATCTAGTCTTGAACTGCTCCTAAGTCATTGGAGTGGTCGGATATCTCTTCACTTCCTTCTCCATCCTCCACCAATGTTCAGCTTCCTCTTTAAACATAAAGGCTGCATACGCCACTTTCTTACCACAGGTAGAGACCTCTAGAATTTTCTCAATATCCATAATTCAACTCTCTGCATCTGTAGGGGTAGTAGTCCCTATGAAAGCAGATGCCATCCTCCTAAACTCCTTAATGCTGAGTTCCTTTGGACCCTTCGACCCTTCAAGGATCTTTGTGATTTCCTGCAAGGCCTTTCCAAAATCCCTATAGACATTTAGTGGTGGTTCATCATTTGCAAGCCCTGGAACGTCATTAGTGTCAGCCCTATAATTTGCTCCCTTACCTTTCTTTCTTGCAGCCATCTATACTTTCTACAAAATAAATAAATAAAAAACAAACTAATTTGTCTTAGTCACCAATGCAATAATACTATGTAATAGTATCATCATTTCATATCTCTCAATCCAAATAAATTAAACCCTAAATAATTCTTAAGATTCAACCTAATCCTCTGGTAATTCATAAACCTATGCTCTGATACCACTCTTGTCACACCCCCACCCCGGATCACATAGGGTGAGCAGCAGACCGGCCACCAAGGCCTTAACCAACCATCCCTGTGCATAATTAATGCAAAATACAGCGGAAGATAAATAATAAAGTAATCCATATCACCGACTTAATGAATACCAGAGAAATAAACTAACATCACCGACATTATTACTAAACTCATGTAAAACAATAATTAATCCATAAGGTTCACTACTCTAAGCAAAAACAACATTGTTCTCAAAATAATCGAATACTTGTCTCAAAACTATAAAAAAATATTTATTCCTGAAGACCTACAGTAAAATAAATCTTCGATTATTTTAATCCATTGTCTATCTGAGGACTTACTCCTCCTCCTGATCCTCACCTGAAAAATGTTAAATATTTGGGTAAGCACAAAGGCCCGTGAGTAGCAACTACCTTTAACGAGGTTTGAAAATAAATCTCACATTTCATATACACATAAATTAATTTTATTATGTATATAAATACAATAAATTGTACCTCAATCCCTTTCACATAACCATGTAAACAAAATGATCTCATGATCATAATAATTTTATAAAAGAAAAGACATTTATAGCTCAAAACACTCACACACACATTCAGTCTCAAATACACTTGTCAAATCATGTTTGTTATCACTAATCTGGTAACTGGTCCCATCTCTTGTCATCACTAGTTTGATGACTGGTCCCATCTTTTGTTATCACTAGCCTGATAACTGGTCCCTATGTGCACATCCCTATACCGACCACGCCGATATACAATCTCATTACCATTTAGACCTGGTAACTCAGTCCCCTTCTCATAAAACATGATTTCAACACACACACTAAAACTGATGTTTTAATCCTCTGGCACACAAAATTTCTCTTTCATCATCAAAACCATTTAAGCAATAATATAAAATCATCTCATAAGTTTTGCAAATTCATATCTGTAACAATTCACAATTACAAAAATATTTAATTGTAACCCCAAACATCAACATTTATTATATATATGAAAAATTCACACACACGCAGCCACAAGTTTAATATAGAAAATCCTCACAATAAAAGTAATAAACTACTCACCTTGATTTTCAAAATCTAATTCAAAACACTCTTTTCCAACCTCAATGCAATCACCACCTAATCTAAAATAACATATAACAATCAATCCATTTTTTCTTATTTCGTCGTTTCGCGATTCTATATTTAATTTTTATATTTCCTAATCATTAATATATACTCAATATATATTTTACATATAAATATTCTTTCTAATATGAGGTAACAGCGTATGAAAGTATTTTGGACTGTTTGAAAAAAGTTTCTAAAGTTCTGGGATCAAATCATAATTTTTAAAACCTTTGGGGTCAAAGTGTAATTTCCTTAAAAACCAATTTTCTGTTTTCAGGCCTGCCATAAATTTTTCAAAATAGTATTTAAGATTCTAGAGACCTATTTTCTAATAATACCACCTCAATTTGATTTATTATAGTAACTATTGATATTTAAACACTTTCGAAACTTTTAGGGGTCGTTTTAAAATTTCAGAAATTTTTCAAGACTCGGGGACTGTTTTGACATAACCATATTTGTTTCAAACATTCTGGGTCAGTTTTATAAATTACCAAGTTCCATAGTACTCAAAAATTGAGTTTATCAAAGTACAGGGATCAAAATAAAACTAAGAGGAGGTTTCCATAATTCTAAACTTTATCTTCTTCACCAGCCGCCTGTAAGCTTCTGGTTTCCTCCTTCTTTGTTTCCTTTTTGCTTTGTTAAACATGAAATCAATTCTTTAAAGGCCTCCAAAAAACAAAANTCCATAATTCTAAACTTTATCTTCTTCACCAGCCGCCTGTAAGCTTCTGGTTTCCTCCTTCTTTGTTTCCTTTTTGCTTTGTTAAACATGAAATCAATTCTTTAAAGGCCTCCAAAAAAAAAAATATTTTTATACCACTAAAAAATAGGATATATCACTAAAAAATAGGATATATCGCATACGACCGTCCGAGCAAATATAAAAAGCTCAAATGATTTTTATACATAAGATTTGGTGCAATTCTGACTCCATCCCCAAGGCTTTGTTTGGATGAATATTAGAGAGGGGTTTGAATATACTTTTTCAAACTCTTCTAAACTTAAACCTCTTTTTATAAAAATGAGATTCAATATTTTTTTTAAAGGGGTGCAACACAAGGACGAATTCAATATTCAATAAGGTTCATATTCATGTTTGATATGCAACATATACACATGTAGAACTCATGGATATATCATAATTATTAACAATTATTTATTTTATAAATAACTATTTTATCATTAATTAATTTAATTTATAACCTATGTTAAGGGATACAATTGTCTGTCGCATCCTTAACCCCCTTCACCTATCNTAACTATTTTATCATTAATTAATTTAATTTATAACCTATGTTAAGGGATACAATTGTCTGTCGCATCCTTAACCCCCTTCACCTATCTTCCCAAACTCACCTCTTCCCTAAGTTTTGTCAAATCCATGATTATGAGTTTAATCTTCAGAGCAGCTACGGGCTAAGTTTAAAATTCTAGGATTGAATTTTAAATGTAAATATGGGATTTGAGGGTCATTTCAATTATTTTTCACAAACCAATCTTACCAAGCCCTCGTATCTTTTTACCAAACAGTCCCTAAGTGTGTAGGTTGTTGTCAAACTGTTTCAAGTAATGTCATGTTGTGTAATATTTTGAGTCTTATAAATCGTGTGATATCAAATTATTAATCAGATCATACTACATATAGTCAAATCGAAGTTGTATCAAGATCGTATTATGGACATATCATACCGTATCATTTTTATTTAAGTTTCGTGTGAAGTCATTTAAAATCCTTCAGAGGCATAGTTCCTCTTGACGCGTGAAGACAGTTAAAGCCGAGTTGAAGTCTTTCGTCACTAAAACTGGGTAAATCCTAGTTTGATGGTACACGTTTAACAGGTCATGACTCAGACCTACCATGTTGCCCAATTCAAGTCGTGCGCGTTTGGTGCGCGTTAGTTGCGCGTCTAAGGGGACAAATTTGGTAAAGAGGGAAAAGGAGAAAATTTTTGTGTTATTCACACAAGTTATAGACTGACATAGTGTGCATAGTTAGTGGGAAACTTTGAAATACAATTTTACCGGCTGTGGTACCGTGCGATGTACGAAAATTATAATTAGAATCTCTTTTTATATTATTCAATTTATGATTTTTCTCTTTCATTTTATTATTTGAGAAATTAGATGACACAATTATTAAAAAAAAATTGTCATAAAAATTATGTTTTTTGAATAAATTTTAAAAAATAAGGGTTTATTAGTCGAGAAGTTGAGTGGTCATTACAAATGATAAATGGTAGCGTTTCATTAGAGGGAATTTTAAGTTTTGAATTAAAAAATTCTAAAATCTAAAAAATTAAAAAAATGTGGATGGAAGGCTTCTCAAGCATATTTCCTTCTAATTTGTTTGTTTTATATATATAAATAGGTAGATTACTATATGGTTCTGATACTTGGTGTACATAAAATGTACAAAATTTCTCTAGGGATAAGGCTACGATATTGTATGAGATACATTGCTGATTTTAATTTGGATGATTTGTGATAATTGACTATAAAAATTATAAAATAATAAAAAATCATGAAAAAAAATAAAAGTACTATATCGAACAGTTGTGTCAAATGATGATTGTGTTATGTCAGATGCTGATTGTGCTAGCCAAATTTTGGCATAATATCAAATATCTCATCTACTATGTGTAATCCTAACATATTTTAACTTCTTACTCATGTATTATATAAATTTGGCATATAACATTTGACATATTAGTTTACGGTGTAAGATGAAGATGTCAAATTACCATATAAATCTTCAAATTTAAATTTAACAAACAATATTCGACGGGTAATGCTATAGTTACCAAATCTTCACCTCAAATGATGTGGCACAATTTTTCACCATTAGATAAGTGAACTGATTAATATTTCAATGATGAAAATTATATCACATCATTTAATATGAAAAATTTGATAATTTTTTTTTTTTTTTTGATAAACATAACATTTTTCATATGACATATCCCTTGGTTGCTCTTATTGGTCGCATAATAGGTAGGGTAAGAGAGAAACAAAAGTCAGGTATTCTCTCTCCAGTCGCCGCTAATGCCTCCACCGACTGGTACTTTGACGGCTTTTCCGTCAAAAGCTTTGATTCTTTGATCCAAACTCTCATAAACAACCTGGTACCCTATCTCATAATCCGGCTTACCATTTCAAACTTTGAACGGTCAATATTCAAATCCCCTCATGAAACTCCCCTTATTGAACGTTTCAATAGTATATAATTAGTCTTTTCAATATTATAATCTTCGTGAGTTTTGAAAGTTGAACCGCGTAACCAAGACAGAGTATAGACATATACATATACCATGAGACCCTCCTCTCCAAGCCCAATTCAAATATTTCTATCCCCATTCCTCTAAGCTTTTCATTCAATCTACTTGATACCCAAAAATGATTTCATCATGGAGAAGACGAAGAGCAGCCCGCCACGCGAGCAAGAAGCAAGATTTGGATGATAATGGTGGATCAATGGAGCTAGTGATACCCAGCCATTTCCAGTGTCCGATATCTTTAGAATTGATGAAAGATCCGGTGACTTTGTCGACGGGGATAACATACGATCGAGAGAGTATTGAGAAGTGGATTGAGGCCGGAAATCGTACCTGTCCGATCACCAAACAATACTTGAGGAGTCTCGAGCCGATCCCGAATCATTCCATCAGAAAGATGATACAAGGTTGGTGTGTGGACAACCAGTCTTATGGGGTGGAGAGAATTCCCACTCCTAGAATCCCCATAAGCTCGTATGAAGTTGAGGCAATTCTCTCAAAAGTCGAGGAAGTGAAAGATAGAGAGGACGGAGAAGGATGCCGAGAGTTGGTGGTGAAGATCAAGGCTTTGATGAAGGACAGTGAGAGAAACAGGAGGTGTATTATCTCCAATGGGGCAGGTAGTGTTATATCGGCTACATTTGAGGCATTCTCGAAGGCTTCTTTTGATAAAAATGTTGCTGTTTTGGAGGAAATCCTATCAATTCTAGCAATGATGTTGCCACTTGATGAAGAGGCCAAGTCTTATCTTGGATCAGATTCATCTTTACGTTGCATGATATGGTTTCTGAGGCATGGAGATTTGTCAGGCCAAAGGAATGCAGTTTTGGCTCTAAAAGAGACTATTTCATCGGGTCAAGTACACTATTTATCGGAAATTGAAGGCGCCATGGAAGCACTGGTAAAGCTGATCAAAGAGCCTATTTGCCTTACAACCACAAAAGCTTCATTGTTGACCATTCACCATATGGTTTCATCATCTATTGACACTGAGAGGGTTATAGCAAGGTTTGTCGAGATGGGTTTGGTGGCAATGCTTATAGAGATGCTTGTGAACTCTGAAAGAAGCATATGCGAAAAGGCGTTAGCCGTTTTGGATGGAATTTATAGCTACCATGAAGGGAGAGAAAAGGCCTATGAACATGCTCTCACTATGCCAGTTTTGGTGAAGAAGTTATTGAGAGTTTCCGATTTGGCAACCGAGTTTTCGGTTTCCACCCTCTGCAAGCTCTGCAAGAATGAAGAAAGAGAAGACGGCGGTGTTCTTGTTGAAGCCCTGCAAGTTGGTGCTTTTCAGAAGCTCCTGTTGGTCTTGCAGGTTGGTTGTAGTGCGAGAACAAAGGAGAGGGCAAGTGAGTTGTTGAAGCTTTTGAATATGCACAGAGAGAGGTTGGAATGTGTTGATTCAATGGATTTCAAGAACCTTAAAAGGCCTTTCTGAATCAAGGCAAGCACTTGAAAGCAAGGGATATTTATTAAATTTTACTATTCTATGTAAAAATCTACAAAGAGAAAGTTATAAGTATATTGCTCATATACACCATTGCAATTCTTACATATATAAACTACACAAAAGACATTAAGGCATTATATTTGAGTGTTTGAATAATGCTTGCCTTGTGAGGAGTGCTTGATGATACAGAGTATTAGTGTTTAAAGTAATTTGCAAGATGCTGTTTTCTTTTCCTTTTGATGGGCAGGATTTGCAGTGTTTTATTTGAGGATTTGTACTACGAATAATGAATAAGCCATGGATGTGGCATTTTTACATGTTTGTCTAGTTCAGTGCCAATTAGAAATCAATTAACCGTACCCTGTTCTTGGTAAGATAGATTGGCATATATTACGGATGGTCCTAGTTGCTGGCCTTATTTGTTGGTTTAATCGCTCTTTATCATTACATTGACACTGAATCTTACTATTAGTTGGGACTCGCTACTAATTTAATAATTATGATGTATTAAATCAACAAATTAAGTTCAAAGCAATAGTCTTCAAATTCTTGTCGTGTAATGAAAATCAATAAAAATAAGGTAAAGAATATAAATAAATGATATTACACTCACAAATGTGCAAAATTTGAACTTTAAAACTGAAATATCAATATGTCAACTTTGGTTATTATGCTTCAAAGACCAACGTTCCAGTCTTTAAGAGACTGTCTCCCTTACACCTATCAACCTCTATCAAACAAAGATCTTCATCACGTTAACTTTTTTGGCAGTTGAGGAAATAATAATAATAATAATAATAATAATAATAATAATAATAATGTCTTCAAGTAAAAAATACAATTTAACTTTTAAGAAATAATTATAATGTCTTTTAACAAAACAATTTAGTTGTATGGTTAAGTTGGGTAAAAAGATTAATGTAGAGAATGTGTAGGTGGGCAAAGTTTTTAAAAAGGACATGACATTTTGCATAATGAGGTACATCAATGGTAGAATAAAAGTGGCATGAAAACTTGTACGTTCTAAANTAGAGAATGTGTAGGTGGGCAAAGTTTTTAAAAAGGACATGACATTTTGCATAATGAGGTACATCAATGGTAGAATAAAAGTGGCATGAAAACTTGTACGTTCTAAAATTTAAGTCAGGGCTAGAGCCAAGACGAGACCGTGACTCGAATTGATAAATAATGAACCAGTTATAGCTTCATTGTATATATAAATTTTTTTTTTTCATGATATTAATAATGAAATTACCAAGTAATGCTTTTAAAGAAAGAAAGTTTGTCGGGGTCAATTGTATGCAATTAGCCTTATTTTTTGTCAAGAGTTCTTTTTTTTTTGTATACATTATGTATGTCCGCCTTTGGTCCATTTGTATTTAATGAACATTCATATTTCAAATATAATATAATATTTGAATATGTTGGTTTATTTTTATTTACTACAGAGAAAAAATTAAAACTTTTAGTTAGAGTGCCCGTCTAGAAAAAAAAATTCCCGCTCCTACTATATTATTAAAAAATATCACTGACACTCTTTTAAGTTTATATTTAAACATCAGTAATATCCCTTGTCATTAAAACACAATTTCTGACAAAAAAAAAATCATCTAAAATATCAAAAATGTCCCTACGTAAACTCTAAATAATCTTTCTACATAAAATTTGAGTCGATTAAAGTTTATTTTTTTACATTTTAAAAATTGAGCTGAATAAAATTCTTTTTTTTATATATTAAAATTTGAGTCGATTAAAATTTGATTCGAGCTGATTAAAATTTATTTTTTTTGCATATTATAATTTGAGCATATTAAAATTATTTTTTTATGTATTAAAATTCAAGTCGATTTAAGTTCTACCCGATCTATCAAAGCCGATTAAAATTTGCATTGAGTTGATTAAAATTTATAATTTTTTACTTATTAAAATTTGTGCTAATTAAAATTTGATTCAAGTTGATTGAAATTTAAAATTTTTTATATATCAAAATTTGGACTGATTAAAATTTAAATACGAGTTTATTAAAATTTGATTTGAACCGATTAAAATGTCAAATAGAATTTTAATCGGCTCAAATTTTAATATGTAAAAAAAATATAATTTTTAATTGACTAGAATTTTAATACGTAAAAAATAAATTTTAATTAGATCGAATCAAATTTTAATCGATCCAAATTTTAATACGTAAAAAAGTATAAAAAATAAAAGGGGTTTCATTGAAGATATGTCTATCTAGAGGGAGTGTGAATAAAATTTTTTCTCAAATATATCAGAGGCAATTTAATAAAAATTGCATTCTAATTAACACATTTAATTTGAAAAAGGGTATTAACGAAGATTCAAAAAATAAAAGAGGTATCTTAAAGATATGATAAACTAGGAAAACGTGACTAAAATTTTCCCAATAACATATGACAGTTAGGATAGGCAGTACTTGACAGCGATGCACATAAACAAAAAAAAAAAAAAAATTAGGTAGGGATGTCGATTTTTGTTTTCCCTTTTGGACTACCATTAATGTAAGGGAAAAAAATTGAGTTTGCTCGGTTCGGTTCTAAGAAATGGGACCATAGATACATAGAACAAACCCCTCCAATAATAGTGTCCAAAAATGACTAAAGTTGACCCTGCTTCATTCTTATCTCAACTAGTTAACTACTAGTCGTATCCCAAGCATTTTTTATTTTTTAATATATGAATTGAGATATTGTGATTAAAAAATTAAAATTTAAATGAGTTATTATTATTAAAACTTAAAATTTGAATGAGATATTGTGCTTAAAGGGTTAAAAATTTAAATTTAAATAAATTATTGTAGTTAAAAGATATAAATTATCGATCAACACCATCTAAGTCATTCGNAATTTAAATTTAAATTTAAATAAATTATTGTAGTTAAAAGATATAAATTATCGATCAACACGATCTAAGTCATTATTATGTTTTTCCAATTAAAGAGCTAAAATAACTCAAAGAAGAGACTCTATTTTGTTATCATAGATGGCCGCCGCCATGGCAGGCCGGTACAGTCTCAGGCTATGACTGAATGAATATTATTGGTGATTGTTTTTGTGATACGTAAGTTCCTTATTTGCTATTTTTGGGAATTTTATTGTAAATTTTAGGGTTAATTGTAAATTATACCTCAAAAAATTATTTAAATTTTAATTTATATCCTCAAAGATAAAAATTTGTATTAATGTGCACTCTCAAAGATCAAAAATCTCAATTTATACCTTCAAAGATAGAAATTTGTATCAATGTTCACCTAAAATTAACTTTCATTAGTTTTGTGCCTAAAATTAAATTGATAAATTATATCTAGATCTCATCATACTTGTCATTTAATCATTTGAACCCTTTCACAAAATAAAGAGTAATATGAAATTATAATTTTTTATCAAGATAAAATCATATTTTTTAATAGTTATAAAATTCTAATAAAAATACTCTCAATCTAAAATGTCCCCCTAATTGGGCATTCAAATAATTAAGTTTAAGTGATATATTGCATTGCATATAAAAAATATTATATAAATACCTATATTTTATTGGACATTCAAATGATAAGTTTGATTTTGAATTTTTGAATATATCAATTTAATTTTAGGAAGCAAACTGACGGTGGTTAGTTATAGATGCACATTGATCCAAATTTCTATCTTTGAGGGTATAAATTGAAATTTTTTACCTTTGGGGGTGCACATTGATACAAATTTATATATTTGAGGGTACAAATTGAGATTCAAATGATTTTTCAAAGTGTAATTTATAATTAACCCTAAATTTTAATATATATCATTGTCATTATGTTAGAGTGATTAAAGATCCAAAGTGTTATTGAAGCGAGAAGATTAATTGTCGAAACTATATCATTTAAACTTCGAATGTACATTCAAGTTTAGAAAAAATATAATAACATAGAGACCTAAGATGATCCATTGGTTTAATAGATTTAAGTGGATTAGAGTTAAAATAAAATTGAATTAATCTTTGTATAGTTACTAGGTGTTTTTTAACAAAAAAGATTTTCGAAAACTATTTTGTGTTTTTTAAAACATAAGTTGAGCCATTAGTAGATCTATCTTGAGCAACACCCTATAGGTGCTCAAGAGGAGAAATTTTTCGCTTGGTTTTAAGCTTACAAAATCAGTGCTGACCGTTCAATACTCACTAACTTTCGCTAGAGCAATTTCCTAAGGAAGAAACAGGAAAAATGCCAAATGGTGGAGGAGCAAAGACCACCCTTGTGGCCGCTCAAGCGGTCCCAAGGTTGCCTCTAGTGGTCTACTCTTCCTAGGTCGGTTTGAAAGGTGTTTTTCATTCTCAAGACCAACACTCTAAGACCGCCATCCCACCGATTGAATGATCGTTCATGAATTTGAGTTTTCTTATATTTTAAGATTGTCCTTATTCCGAGCTTATAAATAGTGAGTTTCTTTCCCAAGCTATGACATCCCTCTGGTGAAATAAATTCTTGCCTCTTATACCTTAAAGATCACACCACCACTCTAGATCCCTATACTTAATGCTAACATCTAGAGATTTTATCAAACCTCACAACTTGGGGTTCAAGGCTAAACTCATTGGTGTCTGCATTCCGAGGATAATTGATATGCCCAAGATTGCTCGATGCCTTGAGGATCCTTGCATAGGTGAATCTAAGTGAAGTTACACATAATGTCAGAGAGGCATTTTGGCAGAGAGGCTTCTTCACGAAAGGGAGCATTTTATTTTATTTTTGCAACTGTTAGGGGTGTTTAAACCTGTTTACACACACCTTGATTAATCTCATCCTCAGTAATAACAAAGACAGTCTATCTACGTTGGAACTAAGGTATTCATTAAAGATAAATCTCTCATGGCCTGGGTCCAAGGAGTTGTCAAGATCAAACTCAGCATGTCTGAGTTAATAACTCATCCTGTCTGAGTTAATAACTCATCCCCTGTTACCACTTGAGCTACTCTTGGGGTTTAAAAAAAGGGAGCATCAATACCACGGTTAGAAAGAAGGGAGCATTTAGCCATGACATTGATTGAGATATAAGACTCAGGTACTTGTAAGCAAATTTGGAGGTAGTGAATTAAACTTTGGTGAACCAAGAAAGTTTTCCATGATTTTTTCCAACTAGGGTTCCCGTGTCAACAAATCATTTGTGTCATTTATCGTATTTTTCATATACATTTGTGATTTGATGCACACACGTGCACTATTTGTTTGATTGTATGTTTGATTAAATATCTTCATCATCCATAATTGCGTACCAATGGTTTAAGCCATTGGGTTTGGGATCCCCCTGTGAGATTGAGTATTTGAATGTTTAATTGAAAAAAATAACAACATCAATTTTAATGGGTCAAAGAGATTCGTTGTGAGGAAAGATAATTGTGATAATAATATATTTTAATTTGTGATTGTTTAAGCAAAAAAATAAAAAATCTATTCAACCCTCCTCTTTGTGGTATTATGCACTCCCCGTGTGAGGAAAAATCTACCATATTTCTTTAACCGGGAAAAAAGGTGTCTTGAAGTAGAATCTACATTTTTCACATAAAGACTCAAGGATGTGAATACTCGGAAGATTGGTAATACTATCAAAAGTGGTGTTTGATTTGACGGTTTCTTTACAAAAATAATGGATGAGTTAGATTATTATCAAAAAATAGGAACCATCAAATATTAACGTGTTAAACAGAATTAATTGGTTTTTTTAATTGTTTTTCTTGGTTGAGTATCATATGAATTGTTGTGGAATGAAATAATTTTTTATTTAATACTATTAGGACGTAAATCAAATAAATTTGTTATTTATAGAAGACTTTTTTTGGGAATGATTTGGTTAAAGCTAGAAGGAGGTTATAGCCTTGCCATTTTTGATTCATGGGTTACATTGAAGATGACATGAACTTAAATTGACTTGATTGAAATACGACATAAATCTTTAGATGAAAATTGTCAACCAATTCGTGACAAAACTAAAAAGAACACATAATGTAAAGGTCAAATTATGAAACTATCAGCAACATTAATCACTGGGGCTATGTGAAATTAATAACATTAACGAAGATAAAATGTGAGAAACATAATAGTTGAAAAGGCAATAAGAAAAAAAAATCATAATTAATTGGTCAAAGTGAAAGATGGGGTACACCAGCTCGCATCGCCGTGGGTCTAGGAATACTAATTTATCATCTCTCTGACCAAGTCCGCCTCCAACAGAATAGTTCTTTTTTGGTTGATCAAACATGATAAATTCACCTTTTCAAAAAGATAGTAGTGTACAAAACACCAAAAACATAAGAAAAGAAAAATTAAACTTACAACAATAACAAGTGTTCATCCACTTGATAACATGTCTTAAAGTTGAATTCGAGAATCAACATTTTTAAAATAGGATAAGACTGCTTAACATTTTTCTCTTCTATGCACCGCTATAAACGAGAGTTTGGCACTAAATTCGACCTTTTTGGTCTATAGTTTAAAATAATGCAATGAGTAATTGAGACAAATTAAAGTTCAGGGTATATTTTTTTTAAAATATATAGTTTTAAGAGAAATTTTTAAATTTATCTAAAATAAAAAAAAAGGTGTAATCAATGCACAAAATGTCACATATATCGGGTTATAAATTCAATCTGAGCCCCAAAACTCAATATAGGCTAGATTTCACATTCTGCTGCCTTGAGTTCTGTGATCTCGCACAGTAGCCAAAAAAACAGCTGATTAAGAGTTTGATAAGTAGGTCTAACAAAATTTAACACAATAAAAGTCTCGCACGATCATTCGAAGAAAGAATTTAACAGGTTAGGATTTAATCTTAACGAGTTTGTGAGATAAACATGTGTACTCACCTAGCCCGCATAATAAATGAGTCGTGTTCGGGTATAGTATTGTAACCTGTTTATCACTCAATCGCTTGTTTAATAAATTGATATTTCACTCGATTATCCGTTTATCATATGATTATATGTTTACTAGATGATCCAATTTGTTGCAAAATTAGGGCATGTAATTAATAATTTTGTGTTATAGAATTAGCGGGTAACATGGGTTGCCCGTTGAATAAACAAATCATATTCAATTTTGAAATTTACATCCGTTTAATAACAAGACGTATGCGAGTTAAGTGATATTTGAAACGAATGTATAAAATTTGACACAAATAAACACGACCCCACGCGTAATGATCAGCGGTGGGAGGCTTCTTTTTCATATCCTTCATCTGGCAATCATCATAAAGACTTACTGAATATTGGGTTGAATTTCAATATCAAAAGTTTCATTTTTTTATCTTGTAAATATAGAAAAGTTCGTCTTTCAAAGCTTACTTGTTCAAACCGGAACGACAGTCTGATTTTCAAATTGCATTCAATTCTCTTCCGCACGCACGTCGCATGGCGAAGACCAATTCTATTCTGTTTACCACAAACTCTCCATTCTCCTCCTCTGTGCTAGTGGAGACAAATTTGGACCGTTGAACCTCGTGAAATTGGAAAAAGTGTATACAATAATGGACACTGTCGAGTCTACTTTCATTATTCAAGACTTATTGCTATTCATGCATATTTTTCTTATTTGATGACTATAATAGCCTATAAAAAGTGGACATGTGTAGTTGTCACAAATTGCCACGTGACAATACTAAAGAGGGTCCGTCAACTGACGTGGCAGGATAGACAACCCTCGAATGGTAAAGTCTGCAGCAAAATGGCCGGTAACTCTGGACGGTGTTCGTCACCCTGAAGGGACGAGACACACCCTCCTTACAGCGAACATGACAAATTGATCCTCATCCAATAAGTACAAGAGTGATGCAAGAGTCTAGGAGCAATCTTGACAACATCTACCTAGTTCGCCTCCCTCGTCGCGGAAGTGAATGCATATAGCTGGGATCTTGTGGATAACAAAGATTGTATCCCTAGCAAATCCTCAAGCAGTGCCCACGAAGTGAGACTCTTAAGAGATAACTTGAAATTCATTGGATGCCCAAAGTGGAAAAGTCAACAAGTGGTATCCAGCTGCTCGACAAGCCCAAGAGATCAAGAGGAGAGGTCCCCTGATTAAGGTTTCATAATTACATTATTTGTTGGAAAAGATCGATTATTTGGATAGAAAAATTGGTAAGCATGATAAATTGTTAAATAATTGATGCTTTGTTAGTTATGAAAGCGATGTGTTTATTTTGTTGGATAATGACCATAAATTAGAAGAAATTAAGTTAAAGTGGAGCAAAGTTGAAAAGAAGCGTACTAGAACACGCATCCAGATGGTGGAATCTCTTGCGTCCAGACGTAAGAGGCAGAAACTGAAGGTTGCACAAAAGGAACTTACTAGGAATTGCGTCCGGACGATAGAAAGCACGCATTCGGACGCGTGTTGCCAATCTGCCAACGTCAATAGTAGAATTCAACTACAATTAGACCTTTTTCCAAATAGTGCTATATATAGGAGATGATGGTTGTGTAAAAGATACTTTTACTGTAGTTTTTTAATTTATTTATTTTGTTGGTTTATTATCATGTTTGGCTAAAAGGCTTTGTTAGGACTAGAGGAAAACCTTTCAATGAAGTACGATAATATTATTGATTTACGAGCTTAATGGTATGTGAAACTTTGTTAATTCGATTTTTAATTTTTTAGTAAAGTTTTTGCTCGGTTAAAACTCCGGAGTCATTGTGTCTTATACTTTGATTGCTTGAATTTTCCTGCAAGTTAAATAATTGGTTATTCCATACTTAAGTTAATTATAAATTATTTCACATAATAATATAATTAGAGGATTATTCAAGTTCCTGAATAAACTTCTGGTTATAAACAAAGATGTTTTTTTATTCTTATTGCTAAATTTGTTGATTTGAGTCGACCGACATTTAATTCTTGTCTAGAATTAAAAACTAAGTATTTAATCATTATTCTATGAAATTGACAGGGAGTATCGGACGTTCTAGTATTTTTCATACTGTTTTAATTACTTTAATCAATTTTCTCAATTCAAATATTCTTTCAAAACAAAACATCTCCACAAGTTTTTCGTCAGAATTTTAGTGTAGCTTTTGCTATTTTTACAATTTCCTGAGGGTTCGACATCGGTCTTTCAAGAAATATATTATTTCGCACAACCTATACTTGAGTTTACACATTTGAAGCTATAGTATCCCCACCTCAGGGTAAGGAAATATAATCAGCAAATAGGGGCGGACAAGTAGGATTGTTAGTCTCAGCCTCAGATAAACTCCTAAAAGTTTAGTCTATTTGGGCAAGCCTCCCAATATATAGCTTACTATCCATTGGGTTGCACTTAACTGGGATTTGAAGCAATTTCTAAATAGGTCAAACCTTCACTAGAAGTTTTAGCAAAAGCTAGGAGTTCGTTCGAACGTGAATGGACGTTCGAACGTGAAGCAGGAAATTGCATTATTGACGTTCAAACGCCAAATGACGTTCAAACGTGAGTTACGAATTCTGAGTTTCAAATTCACGCATAGGGAATCATTTCGCCTCCTATAAATACATAAGGACACCTCCAATAGCCCCATTTCAACATTTCTAACCCTAGATAGGCTTAGAGAGGAAGAAATAAGGGCAAAAACAAGAGATTAAAGTGTTAATTCAAGTGAAAAAGATCAAATCTTCTAGTTCTCACACAAAAGCTAAGGAAGTAAGGTAGGAGTTTCTTCTCAGTCTTATTCATTGAGGCTAGGGTTTATATATATGTATGTTTTGACTCTAAATTCTAAATTTTTTTTATGGAATCCTTATTTCTTAATGTTCTTGCAAATCTTACCATATTTTGAGGGAAGTTATGGTTTGATAGCCCTAAAATTCTTGTTCTTGATACCAAAACTCTAATTTTTGAGAAATATGAATTTTTCTTCTTGATATTTCTTTGTTCTTGATTTCAAAACTCTAGTTTTTTGTTTAAACAATAAAAATGTATGTTTGATGATCTCTTGCATATTTTTCTTTAATTGCTCTATTGGAAAATACCGATGAAATTGGGGATACAAATACATAACGTGAGTAATGATATATTATGGGTAATGGTACAAATTGTGGGTTATTCTTTATTGTTGTGGAAATGGTTTATGGTTGAAAATGACTTATTGTTGGGAATTGATTTTACTTCTTCGTTCTATATATTGATATTGCGTAAACTTGAGATCGGATGAATTGTCACTATTTTCTTTCAAAGGTTATATATGATATTTGTAAAACGAGACTGACTTGTTTTATATGTTTTCAAAACCTTATCCGAATTTGAGAGAATTTTCTTACAGAATTTAGTACTCATCCCCTACAAATAATATTTATTTTCAGATTTCACTTTAGAGGAAGAGTTCGTAGTTAATAAGCAGGTAACTTGGGAAGCTCAATTGGATGGAAGGGTGGATCCCGATAGGGATGTCTAAAATTATTCTTTTTATGATCTAGACTAGGAGATTTATTTTGAGTTAATGTTCATGTTAATATTTTTCTTATTTTGCTGCGAGATAATAATTTGATATATTCTTTTGGGCATTATTATCATAGTTTGACATATTCTTTTGAATGATGTTGTAGATATTGTGGATGATGAATGAAATTTTCTTTATTTATGGATCTTATTAGTTGCTCTCATGACGTAAATGAATTTAAATAGTAATACCGTCCAAAAAGAATTTTGGGGCATTACAACTCATCCAAGACCAGTAAACTTTTATGGGTGGATGATAGAAGGCCCAGAAAATGAGCACCCTTCCATGGACAAAAAGAACAGTTTCATTCTTCAATAAACTATACCCAAGCCATCCAAATTAATATACAAAGATGTTTGGAACTGGTATAATAATTACTGGAGATGCAATGTCCATTACCTCACCAATGAAAGGTGATAGAGAACAAAAAAAATTTGTATGAGTCTAAATTTAAGGTCCGTTTGGTAACGGTTTACTTTTCAATTTTTTTATTTTTGTTTTCAATTTTTTAAAAAATCTGAAATTTAAACTCGGTTGATAATTATTTTAGTTTCTTTTTAACTGAAATCGTTTTCAAAACAAAAGACCGGAACGGGGCGGAAGGTGTTAATGAGGTCCTATCATCGAGCCTTGTTAACAACAAACTACTCACTCTACCAAAAACCCAGCTAACAAATCTATTTAAACCCACAAACTCTGTCTCATCTCATCGTCTCTCTCAATCCTTTCGTTCACAGCAGCAACTTCGTCTAGCAGAGGAGTTATAGCAAAGCAGGACTAACTTTTTCACTCTCGTCTGAAGCTCTCTCGTCGTCCATCTTACACATACGCACAGAGAGAACCAAGTACAACCTGAAGAATTCTCTTTCCCCTCACCGAAAAATTACGTCACCAATCAACATAATCTATCTGCTAATACTCGCCGGCGAGGTACAGATCATATGATTTCCCTCTAATTTTCACTGTAAGGACAATTATATGCGTTAGATTTTCTTGGGCTTTTATAAAATATGGGGTCTTTATTAGCTTTGTTCCAGATCTCGTATCTTTGATTAAAGATGCACAATTTGGTTTTTTGGGGGGTTTTCTGTTAATTTTGATGGTGAATTTGGGCGGAATTGAATGTGTATTTGATTAATATCTGGGGATTTTTTTTTTTTTGGATATTTCGAGGAATGGAAGAGGGCGTGAGATCAATGGGTGTCTTGACGAAAAAGAGCTTGTCTGGTTGTTTGATTATCAAAAAGAAAGGGGATGGGATGGGTGGGGTTGGTCCATCGGGTTTACGTAAAGATAAGAAGAGGGGAGTAGAGAAAGGGATATTTTACGATTTTTGGGTATTGTGGTGCCTGTTAAAGTGATGTTTAAAGCTGTTTGTGAGGTTGGGTTTGTCTGACTGTCAAGTTTTGATTGAGACAGATTCTTTGGTGGTGGTAAATACTATGAAAGGTCAGTTTAAGTGTTCTTGGCCTTATTTTGGGGTGGTGGCACATATCAGACAGCTTTTAAATGGGTTGAATTTCCATTTGGCACATGTTTATCGTGAAACAAATTTTGTGGCCGATGGGTTTAGCTACTCAGGCTGTCCAGGATGGATTTTTTTTTGAGTTTTGTACGAATCAGTTGTTTGCTGTGGTGAGGATGAGGCTGCTTCAAGATCAAAGGTATTTGCCTGTTCTGCGTAAGAAGATGGTGCTGAATTTTGACGATGGTGGGTAAGAAGGTGGAAAGTTGGAAGTGTGAAGGCCATCTGAGATTGCTACTGTTTTTAAACTTTGTTGGTTGTAATGTCTAAGACACTAGTATGTTTTAAAGGAATAAAGCCAAGTTGTGGCTTGTCCTTTTTCTTTTATGTCTTGGTTTTGTTAAGGGGTTTTATAGCTCTGTTTGCTTCTTGTAATGTTCTATCTTTTGTTAATAAATAAAATTGTTTAAAAAAGAAAAGGCATCGGTACATTGTTGTTAATAAATAAAATTATGTTATGCCTTAATATGTTATTCTTATAATATTTTATTTTTATAGTTAAATTATCATGAAAATGTATGGCGTAAATAAGTTGTTCATAAAATAATTTAGAAGTGTTTATTAAACAAGTTTTCTATTTCGGTTTTTTATAAATTGAAAACCAAAAACCATTTCAATTTTTATTTTTTTTAAAAACTGAAAACCGAAAATGTTACCAAACGCAACTAAGAATTGAATTTTATTATTTTTTTTAGTATTACTTTATTAGTTAGGGAATATTTATTTGATTAGTAGTGTTAGTTAGAATTTAGTTAGAATTTAACTAGGAGTTATTATAAAATAAGAATTTGAGAGTTTGATTATGAAACTCTTTTAAAATTTTAATAGGAGAATATTTTTTTATTTTGGTAGGAAGCTTGGTCTATAAATAATGGTGTAATTCCAACTATATTTATTAGAGAAAGTGATTCTTCGTGGAGAATTTGTGTGTTTCTTCACCGATTCCTTACGAGGATGAGGTAAACCCTTACTATCCCCTCTTCTTTCTTTTTCTCTTTTTATTATGTGATTTCTAGTCGTTCTCGTCCTACATCAATTTTGTATCAGAGTTCAACTTCGATCCTTCTTATAGTGTTTCTAGAGATCTGTTGTCATCTTCTTGATTGTTTTTGCTACTAACATAGCCAGGAAAAAAAAAATTCCAGCTCTAGACCTAATAACCCATCCAGCTAACCCTGCTAAAAATCTCACTCTCTAACCCAATCTTTTGAAATTATACAAACAACCCCAAAATGTTCTAAAATTAAATATTTAACCCCTAAAGTTTTTGAAATTACACTTTGGCCTTGAAAAGTTTCTAAAATTATGGTTTTACCCCTAAGGTTTTAGAAATTACATTTTTGTCCAAAAGTTTCTGAAATTATAAATCAGTCCCAAAATTTTCAGAAATTATAGTTTGACTCTAAAGTTTTCTACAACTTTTCATGTTACTTCTTCAATCAAAATGATTACCAATGCAAAATTACTTGTCAAACTTGAAGCTCGTGATGCTAAGCTTGATTCACTCCAAAGCGTCAATGGATTCGTTTCACACATCAATGGAATATATACAAGAAAGTGCACAAAAGTTGACTGCTGTGTTTGGAGTTAAGCTCCCAAGTAAGAATATTGCGAACAAGGTAGACTTTGATTTATCTTCTTCACCCATCATTCGTCAACAAATAGTTGATTTGTTGAAAATCTCTGCCCCAAGAAATTCCTCCACAACCGCAAACCCTAGTTCAATTGTATGATAAGCTGAAATTAGATACCGTTGATAAACCTAAAAGTTTTCCTTATCTTACATCAATTACTTTTGATAAGCCAATCTCAAAAGATTTTCTTACAAAAGAAGTTAATAGAGTTTTAAAGGGTGCCACTGCAGATGTAGTTACAATTCACCTATAATAGTATGTGGATAAGACTGTGATGGATGTAATGCATGAAGGGATTATTTTTTACTATGGAGATCTACAAAGCTATCTTCTTGGAACACAAGCTTCTTCAGATTTTTGGAGTTCTTGTAGCTCTCTAACTCTTCGAAGAAGAGTTTTTTTCAACCAGGGAGAATTGATAAAGATTGAAAAGGGATTGGATGAGCTAAATTAATAATTGAATTTTATTATTTATTTTAGTATTATTTTATTAGTTAGAGAATATTTATTTTATTAAGAGTATTAGTTAGAGTAAAACTAAGAGTTATTTATAGAGTTTTAGTAGAATATGAATTTAAGAGTTTGATTATGAAATTTTTTAGAATTTTAGTAGGAGAATATGTTTTTTTTGGTAGGAAACTTGACATATAAATAATGGTGTAATCCCAACTATTTTTATTAGATTGTGTTTCTTCACCGATTCCTTGCGATGATGAGGTAAACCCTTACCACCTTTCTTATTTCTTTTTCTTTTTTTATTATATGATTTCTAGTCGTTCCTGTCTTACCTCAAAAGGTCTTTGGAACTGTTTACTATCTGTATGAAAAGATTTAACACTGATAAATGATGTCCCAGAAATAACGCAAAGTTGAATGAAAATGGAATAGCCATAACGTAAATATGCTCAGACAAATTCGACAAATCCGTAAGTATATGCTTGTATGTCATCCCACAGTGCTATTCGGAACTGGTTCACCTCACTTTCTCAATATTCCTTAATGACAGGTGACCCCTCATTAGGTGGGTTCTATTTATACCAATCCACGATGATCAATACTCCAACAAAATTGATGGCCAAGCCCAAGGGTCCAACTTATATTATAAATCTGATTCGAGTTTTAAGGCCCAACTCCAAGAGGTCCACAAGTTCAGCCCGATGTGATCGGTCTAGTCAAACTAATCAAGCTCATCAGGGAGCTTCACCACCAAGTGAGCATCAAGAGCCTCACTCTCGCAGCTTGGAGAGAGTCGACCTCCCTCATCCATGACAAAGTTCTTTGGAAAGCACTATAATCTCCATACTGGTTGAGGAGAGGAGAAGTCGCCAAGAGATTTAATTACTATTAAACGGCTTCAATTATGACCGTTAGATTAGCTATTCAATTACTACGCATGTGATTATAAATTGTAAGCTCCCCTAACACTCAGGGGGCATCTCATAAAAATCAAGCTCATCTCCTCTCCCTTTTATAATTCTTGCTCTCCCAACGCACCAGAGTCAATAAAATTTCCGACGAACCTAGCCATTGAAAGTGGACATAGGTTTCATTGGCCGAACCACTATAAATCTTGTTTTCACTCTCCCTCTACTCACTGCATTTTATATTATTTAATTAACAGGTAATGTGCAAATCAATTTTGTACATCGTCAAAAATCATTGTCAGAAGTTGAGAAAATGTATAATGAGATCTGGATCTCAAAAGCGCGAGTCTGATTACCAAAAAAGAAGAAGAAAAGGCAATTACAAGTAATATATTTTCTAATTATTGCTAAAAAATACAGACTCCCTGACAAACTTTTCCAATACTTTTTTCAAAGAATTCAGTCAATTGCCTGCAAATACTGGTCCAAACTTTAGCATCAAAGACCCCATGGGTAAGTAGGGTTACTAGGGACTGATCCATAGTAATGGGGCATGTTGTACTGCTGATAAAAAGGGTGCAGGGTATAGGGATTATATATTTGCATCTGCCATTGATTCACCTCATCTTTGGGTCCATCTGCTGAATAATTTCCATATCCATGGACGTTAGGGTACCGGGGGAACAAGTTGTTTCTAGGAGCCATGGATGATGGACTTATGGAAGCTTCTAAAAGAGCCTCCCAGCTCACATTACTGTCAACTTCAAACTGTATTAGTGGCTCCATATCTCCAACTTTATCCACTTTTTTGTTCTCAGCATGTTCTTCAGATTTCAACAAATTTGTGCTTTCTACCTTCTCTGATATCACCGGTTGTTTGTCCTCACCGTCTTCTGTTAAACTCAAAGGAGACAGAATCGTTGATGTTAATGGGGATGTGGTGGATGAGGATGATGAATCTGTTATCTGCCACATCCCATTGAAAAAATCTCCAAGGGCGCGAATCTTCTCCGATGTCACCGGTTGTTTGTGACTGTCATGTTCTGTTAAACTTATCGGAGACAGCATCGTTGACGTTAAGGGAGACGTGGTGGATGAAGACGATGAATCTGTTAATTGCCACATCCCATTGAGAAAATCTGCGAGTGCTCGAATCTGCATTTCTGGAACTCGATCAATTAAAGGGTATTCATATGATCCACACAAGCCCATGGACTTACACCAATCATAAAATTCTCCTAGTTCATCAGCTTGTAGGGCTGCTTTCTTGTAAATACCAAAAGCAGCTACACAATTCCTGTATGGCAACTGAATTAGATTCTCCAAAACCAGGACAATCTCTTTTCTAAAGGTTGTGTACCATATAAAGCTATCCCGGATAATATGTCTCATAGCTGATTGAACAACAAAGCTCCGAGCAGCCGGTCCGGTCGGCTGGCAATCCATGACTCGATCAATGAGGCATTGGAGTTGTGCCAAGACTTCAATTATTCGATCTAAATCTTTCTTTCTATCAGGAAAGTCTTCAGGGTCTTGTTCCTCTATTTCCTTACTTTCAAAGGACAAGTGGTCAATTGCTTCATCAAGTAATTGAGCATATGAGCTTACAAACATGGTATAATCTCCGGCAGCCGACGATGAACAGTCCCGGAAATGGCATGGATGCAGAGACAACAGTCCGTTGGATCTAGCCCACCGGAGTTCGGAACGAAACGGGCTGTTTTCAGGCAACGATCGGAGCAATCGGTGGAGGAGGACTAGGCATTTGAGTGCAACTCTCCAGCATTGTGTCTTGCCAAACCGGCGAGTAAAGCTCTGTGAAAAGGCCCGGAATGAAGAAGGTGGTGAAATGGAGAAGATCTTCAAGAGTTCATGAACATATCTGTCCGGCAAGGGTACGTCCTCTGGCGATGATGCCTTCACAACTATAAGATCGAGATCGGAAAACCCTCCGACGGTGGCTATTTTTGCACAGCTAAAGCTAGTGTGCTCTTTTACAGATGTAAAGACTTGCCGGAATCTTTTTTGCATGTTGAAAACAAGAGATAACTATGACGGAGAGAGAGAGAGAGAGAAGAGTGTTTTGTGTGTAATGGGAGTTGGGGGCTTTTCATTTAAGATTGTGAAGCCTAGATGATGACGAAATCTATAGTGTTTGTCTTTGTGTCTATATGAGAATATTGTCAACACATTTGTTGCCACAAGAAAACTTTGTTGCCACCGAATAATCGGGTTGTTAACAGGCAAACGGTTGGATGAAGAACTTATTCTCCTACATTGGTACGATATATTGGGTGATATCTTACGAGTAAGTATCTCACTTTACACATTTTAGTATTGAGTTTTTCATAATGTCCCCCCACTACTTAAATTGGCTTCACCTTGTTTGATCTAAAACCAAATATCTGTTACCACACCCTAATATATGTATGGAGTAAAAAACAAAATCAGCTACAAGTTTCGTCCAATCTGTAACTGATATATACAACTGGGATGATTTGAAACTGGTAAGAATAGTTAAAGATACAACAAGAGAAATATGAAAATTGTGGGGATAACCTGAAATAGATGACATAGGTGATGGGTCAAAAATGTAATCTTCCCTTTTTTATAACTCAGAAGTATGGTTTTTTTTTTTTTTTTTTTTGCCGTCCGAGTGAACCAAGTGTTTGAAAAATGAGTGATTTGGTACACCGTACATAAGAGGACAATAACTGATCAAGGATGGGAGCAAGAAGGCTAGATTGCCACATGGAAGAGGGAAACATAAAGGGCAAAGATAAATACTTGGGAGTCATTCAATTTTTTATTTTGGTTTGACTCATTCAATTTTGGATTGTGCCTCTTCTGCATGTTTAAGTTTGTGCAAGTTGGGTGTGCATCTTTGAATTCAGTTTTTTAATAAAAAAAGTACATTTACTCCCAATTCATATCTGTAGCCGGAGTTTAGACTTCTGAGTGCAGGCTTATACAATAAAAAAATAAGAGTAATAACGGATGAATTTAAAAAATTAATTTGATAATTACAACAATTGAATAGATAGTGAATTTTAATAAATATTAGAACTTACAGTAAAATCAATAAATATAATTATCAAGTCTATTTTTTAAATTCATGTAGCATTGTACACAAAGATAGCGAAGCTAGCACACCAAAAATTCAGCAATGTAGACAAGAATATTGAATTGTCACTCACAATCAATGCCGATGTGCAAGAAGCCAAAATCGAAATATTCTCCCAAATACAAGCGTACAACTTCATAAATTTCGAAGATGTACTCATTCATAGAGATTAGGCCAGATCATAAGGTATGAAACGTCCAACAATACAGCAAAAAGCATGCATATTGCAATTTTCAACATGCTACTTTTCTCAAAATCCAAATTTGTATGTATACACCATACAATTCGTGATTGAAATCAAACCAATAATGTACATCAACAAAACTGGAGGAACATCATCTAAGGTGTGGAAAGTATACCAAATGTGATAATGGTATACAAGGAGAGAGCTTCATATCTCCATGAAATTGTAAAAGTATTACTAACCAAGAGAGGGAAAAAAAAAGCTCGTAGACAATGAAATACATTAAAATATGTAGGTTAACCCCTTTTCTTGAAAAGGGGAATGAAAAGCAATTATCAGCACCATCAAAAGAATCCTTAATGCAGAGCATACCACAATTGATGACATCATCAATGCTGCACCATCAACAATAATTGTATGAGTTCAATACACATTAGTGAGTGTAACTTTCAACTACATTGATATATACACATCAACTTGAGTTTCTATTTATTTAAAATGTTAGAAATCTTTCTGCTCTTTGAGAGCAATGATTTTGAACATTGAGAATAAAAATGAGCCATGGTATGATGCCTCAAACCAATGTCAGAGTATGGTTTTCAATAAAGGTGAAGGAGCTGAATGCAAGAAATACAAGAAAAACAATGTCAAACACAGTCAGAGCTAAATAACTAAAATTATTTCTTATTGGCTATCAAAATGTACAATTTTATCATGAAATACCTATTTTCGATCACACAATTTATAACTTACTATGACAATCCGCATATCGCAGATATATAGTAAAACTCAAATTGTCGGATAGAGACCAAAGCAGTCAAATAACTTTGTTCAATGTAGCAGAAACTTTGGTTAGATGTCCAGTTTCAGGGTTCATTGAATCAAAAAAGCAGGTACAAAAATATTTTTAAAATATCACCCGATAAAGCAGTGAGAAATACTAACTAAATTTACATATGTGGCAGAACAAGATGCACTACAGGTTCTGTAGAAAGTTAATTTTGTGCAATGGAGAACACTTGATATTTTTTTTATAAGAAAGCGCAAAATAAGTGACAATGATCAATCATCAAGATGCTTTGTGATGGAAAAAGTAGAGAGACCAGAGGATTCAGAAACTAGCAAAGACCAAACAAGAAAAAAACCAAAAAAACTGGAAAGATTGATGCTCTTACGGACAAGGAGCTGGAAAAAGATGGCTATAACAGAAAAATAGGATTTATCTTCTTCCTTGGATTTGAATGCATTTTACTGAACATTTTGTTTCTTAGTGAAATATATACAATGGTTTTTATGCCATTCTATACTCTGCTAGTCTTGGATGAACATTAGATTGTGTTGTCTCATTCTCCTTAATTCTTAAAATATGTTTTGAAGAATGCTTTGCTCTATGGTATGATCTGTTATTCTTTCCTAACAAAGGGTTTTAGCTGATCATTGAACTAATTTACTGGTTGGTCGTAGTCATGGACTGTTATTGTAGTGATTTTGTCATTCTAACAATCACCGACTTAGTTTTGTCATGAATAAGAATTGGGAGGTTATTTCAATGGATAGCCATTGGGCTATCTAAGTTATGGATTGCTAACTGATATTTAGATTGTGTCTTTCCTCAGAGATTCCTTTTTGATAATGATAATTGAATCTTGGAAAGATGGGCAAAATAAATTTGACTTTTTTTCCTCTGAAATGTTATCTTGCTATGTTGTTAAAGTGGAATATTCCTATACTCATCAGTTCAAGTCTCTATACTATTAGATCCTAAAAGAAGATCATCCCTTTGTATTCTTTTCTTCGCAACTTTCATTGATTTTCCATTTTTATTTAAATTTTTTGGCTCAATAATCTTGAATTTTGATCTTTTGTTTGAATCTCTCCCAACTATAGTTGCACATTGATAGCGATTTTATTTGAATTGCTCTAAATATTAATTGGCTGTGCTCATTGAAAATAGCTTTCCTTCACCGTACCCTTATTTTAGATTCAACATTGATCAAGAACAAGTTAGTCGGTGTCTTAAAGAAGAGAGATTTTACAAGAATTGCAACTTATTCAAATAATTTCATTCAAACTACTTGACAAATAATCCATAGTAAGATTCAACTTTTGAATATCCTTTAGTATAACATAAAACTGAAATGGATTTTATTTTCCATGAGCCCATTTACCACATGGTAAATATTTACATAACCTAAGCAAGACAATAATATATTAAGACCGTAACTAAATTACTTGCAAAAGTAGTTGTCATTATTTCAGCTCACATTAAACAGTCACCAATGATAAACACAATAGAGGAAAGACAAATCATCAACACCGTGATCAATTTTGTTGTACAAGTCCATTAATGCACTACTATAACAATGGGGGTGTGGAAAAATTGTGGTCATTCTTTTGAATTCATGCATTGGACATTTGTCGTACTTTATTCTTTTTATATATACGGACTTTAGGCATTGCTCAGATAAATTTATAATGAATATAACTGATATGTGTTGTTCATAGGCAATTCTCTATATTTTGGAAAAAAAAATTTCACTCATAAAAGTACTATAAAAATGTTTTTGTGCTACAAAGTTTTTAATTTGTATTGGTGGGTTAAATGACTAATCTAGACTCTAAACCAATGGGCAAATTTGAATAGATGTCCTTCGACAGAAGTAAAACATTGTTGATGCAAATGTTGTCCTTTGCCCAGTCACAAACTAAGTAGTTGTAAGTTGATTGATTGCACAATGGCTTGTGGTTGATGTTTTCTCTAGCTGTGTTTTGTACTTGATCTTTACTCTAATTGTTTTATTATTTCTTTGTTGTATGAATGATTGGATTCCTCCTCCACCATAGTATTGACTGACAATGAAAATTAAAGATATTTTTCAATACAAAGCATGACAATGGATTGTCCAACTATGTTACTTACTTTACACAATCTTTTTAATTGGATCAACTACCTTGGGCATATGCATCATTATTTATCTTTTATACATTTCACTTGTTATAGCAATGATTGTTTTGTAGCATTATAACCAAATGTTAATATTGGTAAAATCTCNGTTACTTACTTTACACAATCTTTTTAATTGGATCAACTACCTTGGGCATATGCATCATTATTTATCTTTTATAAATTTCACTGGTTATAGCAATGATTGTTTTGTAGCATTATAACCAAATGTTAATATTGGTAAAATCTCCACTACGTATTGAACCATTAATTTATGATTCAATAGTTAAATGCACGTATACACTAACTAGTAGTATAAATGTGTCATCTTTCTTTTGTCGATTAAGATAAAACAAGTGAGTGTGCCCACCTTAAAATGATTTTTTGGCCCCGCCCCTGTTTACACTCTCTCTCTCGTGCACATTACCAAATTCTCTACAATTATGCAATTGTGTTGTTTCTCAAATTGACATCGTTTTGTACACANACATTTCACTTGTTATAGCAATGATTGTTTTGTAGCATTATAACCAAATGTTAATATTGGTAAAATCTCTACTACGTATTGAACCATCAATTTATGGTTCAATAGTTAAATGCACGTATACACTAACTAGTAGTATAAATGTGTCATCTTTCTTTTGTCGATTAAGATAAAAACAAGTGAGTGTGCCCACCTTAAAATAATTTTTTGGCCCCGCTCCTGTTTACACTCTCTCTCGTGCACATTACCAAATTCTCTACAATTATGCAATTGTGTTGTTTCTCAAATTGACATCGTTTTGTACACAAAATATCATTTTGAGGAGCACAAACAGCAGATGAGCTTTACCCTATGTACACACCCTTGTAGGACACCACATACACACAAAAAGCTCGAAAAAACGCACGCATCCAACATTCACATGGCCTTATCATGGGCAGGGAGGAAAGTCCGACGGGGAGGAAGGTTCAACTTTAAGCTTTTTCCTTATGTTTTACCGAGACTTAAATTGTTGCTTTCATCTTCAATCATGTATGAAGTGATCAGTTCATTTAGTACTAGAGTACTCTGTACAATGCACGGACAATTTATCAATTAGACACATTTAATATATATTTAAATAAAAAATAAAATCCATACTTTAATCNATTGCGTTCATTAAGTACTAGAGTACTCTGTACAATGCACGGACAATTTATCAATCAGACACATTTAATATATATTTAAATAAAAAATAAAATCCATACTTTAATCTCTAAANAGTTCATTTAGTACTAGAGTACTCTGTACAATGCACGGACAATTTATCAATTAGACACATTTAATATATATTTAAATAAAAAATAAAATCCATACTTTAATCTCTAAATTTTTAGAAGGTCTCATAATTTTAGATGTATTACTAACTCATAAAAAATATAAATTTAAAAAGTTTAAGCCCTAAAATAAAGCTCCAAAAAACTAAGTCTAATCAAAAGTTTTCTTGTAATAATTCGGGTCCATGATCTAATCTATAACGTTAAAAACCTAAAAANTCAAAAATATAAATTTAAAAAGTTTAAGCCCTAAAATAAAGCTCCAAAAAATTAAGTCTAATCAAAATTTTTCTTGTAATAATTCGGGTCCATGATCTAATCTATAACGTTAAAAACCTAAAAANACTTGTTGCCACAAGAAAACTTTGTTGCCACCGAATAATCGGGTTGTTAACAGGCAAACGGTTGGAGGAAGAACTTATTCTCCTACATTGGTACGATATATTGGGTGATATCTTACGAGTAAGTATCTCACTTTACACATTTTANAATCGAAAGTTAAAAGAATAAAAAATTACTTAAAAGTCAATTCATATTTACTCTTATTCATTCTCTCTCGCTCCGGTAAAAAAAAATTTAAAAAAAATAAAAGTTAAAATTAAACTATCTCTCTCTCAAGTAAAAAATAAAAGCAATAGTTGAAACATCTTTCTTAGTACCACTGTCGCAATTTTCTTTTGTCCCTCTTACATAAAAATTAAAAATAAATTAAACTTTTTAAAAAAATTAATAGTAAAAGTAAAAAAAGCTTCATTTAGTGATTTCGCTTTCGATATCAAATTACCTTGAGCTGTACTTGATAAAAACAATTCACTGAAAACAATTACACTCAANCACTCCGGTAAAAAAAATTTTAAAAAAATAAAAGTTAAAATTAAACTATCTCTCTCTCAAGTAAAAAATAAAAGCAANCGCTCCGGTAAAAAAAAATTTAAAAAAAATAAAAGTTAAAATTAAACTATCTCTCTCTCAAGTAAAAAATAAAAGCAATAGTTGAAACATCTTTCTTAGTACCACTGTCGCAATTTTCTTTTGTCCCTCTTACATAAAAATTAANGCACCACTGTCGCAACTTTCTTTTGTCCCTCTTACATAAAAATTAAAAATAAATTAAACTTTTTTAAAAAATTAATAGTAAAAGTAAAAAAAGCTTCATTTAGTGATTTCGCTTTCGATATCAAATTACCTTGAGCTGTACTTGATAAAAACAATTCACTGAAAACAATTACACTCAAATATTATTCCATCCTCAACCCCAAATATCCCTTAATTAGGGGTGAAATTTGAGTGGGAGAACTTGAACGCAGGCCCAAAAAACAAGGCTTTGGTCGTAGTTTTAATATTTGGATTGGACCTAAATTGAAAAACATTAACCCAAATTAAATTTGGGTAATTCTCGGGTTGAGATCTCGGATTATCGGGTTCAACTCGATTATATATTCAAGTTCAACCCAAATATTAAATATGGCTCAACCTAAATATTATAGTTAAATATTGAGTCCGATATTTTTTTGATGTTAATTTGGCTATTATAACTTTGATGTTAATTTAGCTATTATGTCTTTTTGTTAAGAAATCAACAAATATACACCTAAGATCTTTTCAAAGACAAGCCTAGTAGTATCCACCTAATATAATCAAGTGGAACAAAAGAAACAGGAAGAAGATTTGGGTCCCGAGATGAAAAATGGAAGTCAAATTCATAACATGTTTCATTTTTCACTACCGAGTCTTATACTCCATTTGGTAAGGATGGACAGTACAAGAGATACATTTTTTATCATTTAATAATAAAAAATAAAAATGATACACGTTCTTTCTTTTGTTTTTGGTTAAATAGATGAAAAATAAAAATGATTACTTTTTTTTTGTGATTGCTAAGATTGGGGGTGATAATCGAATTATGTCGTATCAGATTCGTGTTGAGTCATAAAATTATGAGTGTTTTATATTTTTTGTTCACGTGTCAAGTCATTTTTAAGTTCGTATCATAAAATTTGTGTCGAGTTCAAGTCGTGTCATAGCGTTGAATTGAAAATTTTCACCCATAATTAAGATGAAAAAAATATTTTTTTTTAATTTAAATTTTTTTATTTTTTTTATTTTATTTTAAAATTATATATATATATATATTTATGATTGTATTTTTATATTAAATTAATATATAGATAATATATAGACAAATAAAATATATCTCAGCACAAATAATTATATGATAAAAAAAAAACACAAATAGTTATCTTTTTATCTACTTTCCTTTCAATTTTAGAGAAATTGATTTTAGTAACTTAGAAAAAAAAATTAATCCATTTATTTTTCTATCCTTTCTATTTTCTATCTAACTAATTTTTCATCCTATAAACGGAGCATTGACCTATGAGAAGGGTGCAAATGAAAAGGTCTAAAACGGCATTCCACCTTGTTGACAACAGTCAAACTAGTACTTTGACCTTCTCTGGGCCATTTTTCTAGTCTTCTTGGTGATCAAACTATGACTGAAAATTTTGGTGGGATGATTTCTACCGCAGAAGATGAAAAAGGAATGGAATGAATGATCAACTCTAGTGGACAAAAAAGTTTGAAAAAAATCAAAAAATACAAAAAGGATTCACATCATCTCTATTCATAAGTATTCAATTTCACCGTGTATGAATAACAGAATTATTAAATAACTATTTACTCTAAATATTTAAGTTTTTAGAGATGATTTAACTTAAGTATTTATTTATAATGAGTGTGACTATTCTCACCCCATTTCTACTTACACCCCGACTTTAAAATATTTTTTTTGTTTGTTTATCCCAACATGTATGATTAAACATCTGTTTTCTAACCCCATCTCACCCTTTATTAAAAACCCTAACATCCTAGCCTTAAAATTATATCCTCAAATTTAGTAAGAGAACCTAAAATCACGATTGTCTAAACCAATATATGAAAATTGAGATAATAAGTTAGTATTAGCTGAACCAATCAAGTTGATGAATTAATCATAGTCTTCAACAATTCCTTCGCAACCTCAATTGCCCTTCTTTTCGATCACATGACCGCAATATAAAATCACAACTCTTTTAATTCATTTATCATATTTTGCTTAAAGGTTTTTGCCATTCGATAATCAATATCATTGAAAATCTACTTCACTGTCACATTATGGACAACTAGGTAGTGACAATGGTGGATGTGGGGTGATGGAGACTTGGGGGTTGGGTGGGTTTGATGGCGTAGGTGGTGATTGTAGATTTATGGTTAATTAATCACTAGAATGAATATAGTATAGGGGTGGGAATGGATATTTTATGGTTAGGTATAGCCCTACTCATTTATAATTCAAGAAACCCCTTCGTGCTAAATTTTAGGATTAGCATGGGAAAATATAATAATTTGAATGAAGATGAAATTTGAACACAATAACTTCTGATGATACACAAAATAATTTTGTACACCACCTGTCAAGTGTGAATAATAAATACAAGAAAATTAATCATGGGAGATAGAAAGACAGTGACAATTTATAGTGGTTCGGTCAATTTGACCTACGTCCATTCTTCAATGGCTTTTGGTTGCCGGGTATTTTATTAACTCAAGGGAGTGGGGAGTACAATTTTTCAAGGAGAAGAAAGAGTCGTGTTCAGGTAAAAAGTGTGATCTACCCCCAAGTGTTGGTGACGCGTGCAATTTATAGTAGCCCCCTTAACAGGTTAGAGCTACTTCTCAGCAACTGAGCAACTATTTCAATGGAGCTCATAACTTCCTCTCAACAGGTGAGGTGGTTGAGGAGTTCTCCATGAGATGCGGTCAAAGATAAGGCGAGGGTGGACCGTTTTCTCTTGTGGTGCAGGTAAGGCAAGGGTGGACCGTTTCTTTCTGCAATGCAGGTAAAGACCCTACACTCTTCCTCTTGATGACGTAGCCGAACTGATGAGACTGGACTTGGACAGTATTGAGCTTAGTGCATCTTTATAAAATTGGACTCTTCAATTGAGGTTTGAGTTTTTCAAATAAATTGGGTCATCTTGGGGCTTGACCCATCAACTTTTATTCTGATACCATATCAAATAACTATTTACTTCAAAACCTTAAACTATTAAACGAAGTATAATTTAAGTACTTATACTTTTACGAGAATATGGTCCCGAAATTCATGGCTTTGTTGTGTAGCACTTGGAGTCGGGAGTATATTAAAATTCTAATCCCACTATTGACATGAACAAGAAAAAATACATTATAATGACATAGTATCTACATTTATTTATTTACAGATCTTTATAATAATAATAAACAATGCTGGATGTGCCTTGTGGACACCGAAATCAGTACTCTTTTTCTCATGCGTCCATTTAACGCAACTATTTCTCCCCAAGACCATTTTGTTTTCCTCTCCAAGACTTCAATTGCTTCTTTCGTCTTAAATAATGTATGAAGTGATCATTACTGTCATTTAATATTTAAATAAAATTCATGTTATCCGTTAAAGTTGCGTTTCAAAGTTGGGTTTCGTGCTACTTAGTGTCTTGATTCAAATATAGCTACAAACAATTTGGAATTTTCCAAGGTAAGTCAACCAATTAAGATTTTAGATTAAACTACTACATTTTAAATTTCGTCTAAATTGTAAAAAAATTGATGCGTGTTTGATACGAAATTTAAAATATGTAAAATATTAAAGAAATCAAATTTCAATTTAGACCAAAAAATATACAGCTTCCAACTTTTGAAAGATAAAAATTAAAGAGTAATCTTATTTGAACGTAAAAATATAACATAATTTGTTGACATGATGACGTGCCTTCAGTAGAATTATTTGATTAACACTAAGTTCCAATTTTTGATGGGGCACACAATCAATTCAAAGGTAATAGTAAATTAGATCAGCAAATTAAATTAATAAATTAGATCCCAATAACATTGCTCAAAACAGTAGTAATCTCGCAGTTATTTCAAAAATAAAAATTTCAAGGATAGATATTAATTATTAGAGAGGGGGTAGTATTTTATCCACTTCTTCACGGGTAAAATATTTGGTGTGAGGATCTTCTTTATGATTAAGTACACTTGATAATTATAACTATTGATTGTAACGTGAGTCTCAACATTTGTTGAAACTCATTTCTTATTTAATAATTGTGATTATTAAGTCTATTTTTTAAGTTTATGTAGTATTACTTTTGCATATAAGGCAGTTATATTTTTTACGAGTAGTGTTACAAAATTCAAATGAAATCTAAAAAGTAACAATCTAAATGCATATTATCTCTTGAATGAGTGTGTCTCATCAATTTTTCAGTGGGACCCACTTATCTCACATTCATCCAAAGAATAATATGCATTTCAGTTTTAATTTTTAAATTTTATTTGTGTTACGTAGGATTTTTTATTTTTTAAATGGATAGAATAATAATTATTAAGTGGAATTCACTTGATTATGTGTTAATTCGTAATTGAATGAATGATTACAGCAAATAACAACAATAACTTGATGTCAGCTTTATGCTTAATATTTTCTCTTTTGTCCACCCCAACACCCACGGCACCGTTAAATTACCAGTTCAATACCTTTAAGTAACAGAACCGTCAACGGTCATCCATCTTCACCAATGTCATTTATTTAACACATCCAACCAAACACAACGTCTTTGCATAGTCACACCAACACCAACACCAACACCAACACCAACACCAACACCAACCATGTCTCTGTTCTCTTACCCTCTCTGTCTCCGCTTCTTCACTCTCATCTCTACAACCCCTCCTCCATCCTCCGCCCAACGACACCCCAACATCTCCGCGTTTTCCTCCTTAGCCTCACCGTGGAGTCCTGGCCTGGACCAAATCCTCCTCTCTCCAAACACCACGTTTGCCGCTTGGTTTCAACCTCTCCCCACCTCTCCAAACCTCTATAACTTCTCAGTTTGGTACCATGACATCTCTGAAACCACCATAGTCTGGTCCGCCAACGACAACTTACCGGTCAACCGCTCTTCCACTCTCTCCATCACACGCTCCGGCGTGCTCCAATTAAGCTATCCTTCCGACCGAAACTTATGGCCTTCAAAACCCACCGGGAAAAACACCACCAAACTCACCCTTCGTGATGATGGTAACTTAGTTTTCGGTAAATGGGAGAGTTTTTCGTATCCAACCAATACAATTCTCCCCAACCAAAACTTCAATAGATCAACATTATGAACGAAGAATGGGAAGTTCAAGTTTATTGGCTCCAGACAACTTGTTTTTGTTACAAATGTTAGTTACTTCACTACAGATCGATTTCTGATGCTGGATGACAAAGGAAAAATCGATCAAGAAAATGGTGCTTCATTCATTTCAGCAGATTTTGGTGCTACCCGATTGAGAAGATTGACTCTTGATGAAGATGGAAATCTCATACTATATAGTTTTGATCCAAATTTGGGTCAATGGACTGTTGTTTGGCAAGCAATGAATCAACTGTGTAGAATACGTGGTACGTGTGGTCCTAACTATATATGCCTGTACGATGGTTTGAACTCTACTTCTTGCTTATGCCCGCCGGGGTTCCAGCCCGTTTCTGGTGACGGCAAAGAAGCTTGCGAAAGGAAAAATCCGGTACCCAACCGGGAAAGTAGCAAGTTTTTACGTCTAGACTATGTGAGTTATAGCGATGGGTCATACAATCCAGACATTCAGGCCCAGAATTTCTCAACTTGTGAAGCCAAATGAAGTATGATGGTAGGCTGTATTGTGAGCTGCTATTGGAGAGGCTACTATTTGGGTACTGGTCTCCTGGTACGGAAATGGCCACGTTTCTTCGGGTGGGTAGATCCGATACCAACGAATCCATCTTTACCGGGTGGACAGATGTGCTCGAGACAACATGTCCGGTTCGGGTCAGCCTTCCCCACCCGCCAGAGGAGCCCAACACCACAACCCGGAATATTGTGCTAATATGTACTCTTTTTGCAGCGGAGCTTATTAGTGGAGTTATTTCCTTTAGGGCATTTGTCAAGAAGTACATAAAGAATAGGGACATGGCTCAAACCCTTGGGCTTGAACTTTTGAGAGCGGGTGGGCCAAAACAGTTCGGGTATGCGAAGCTTAAAGTTGCTACCAATGATTTCTCCAAATATAACATTATTGGAAAAGGTGGGTTTGGGGATGTTTATAAACGAGAATTGAGTGATCACCGGGTAGTAGCAGTTAAGTGCTTGAAAAATGTTGCTGGCGGTGATGCTGAATTTTGGGCTGAGGTCACAATTATTGCCCAAAAGCACCACCTGAATTTGGTAAGGCTATGGGGTTTTTGTGCTGAAAAGGCTCAAAGGATACTAGTTTATGAGTTTGTGCCTAATGGTTCACTAGACAAGTGCCTGTTTCAAAGTGTTGGATCTTCAGAAACCCAACAACAAATGGCTCCAAATTTGGAGCGTAAACCGATACTTGATTGGAACATCCAATATCGAATTGCTCCGGGAGTGGCAAGAGCAATTGCTTATTTGCATGAAGAGTGCCTAGAGTGGGTACTACATTGTGACATCAAACCGGAGAACAGACTTTTAGGGGATGATTTTTGCCCAAAGATTTCAGATTTTGGGTTGGCCAAACTAAAGTAAAACAAGGACATAATGAGCATGTCAAGGATTCGAGCGACCCGGGGATACATGGCGCCTGAATGGATCAAAATAGATCAGATCACATCAAAAGTTGACGTTTACAGTTTTCGAATGGTGTTGCTGGAAATTGTGAGTGGGGTAAGGAATGTTGAGATACAAAGCTCAAAAACAAATGGTGAGGATTGGTATCTACCTAGGTGGGCATTTAATAAGGTCTTCAAGGAAATGAAGTTGGAGGACATTTTGGACCATCGGATCAAACAAAGTTATGATAATCGGAATCATTTTGACATGGTTAATCGGATGGTGAAGACCGCAATGTGGTGCGTTCAAGATCGACCCGATATGAGGCCATCAATGGGGAAGGTAGCTAAAATGCTATAAGGGCAGGTGGAGATTGAAGAACCAATAAAGCCCAAAATTTTTGTAGCACTCAGAAAAAAACTTCAAGACACTTGTCTCCACCATAACAGGACAAGTGACAACAGTAATCAGTTGACATGAAAATGGAGCTCGATAAAGTTCAATTGGACTGGTATAGATAACAGTGACAAGTGCGACGCCCTCAATCACGATACTGCATCAGAGCGAGATGCATCTCCATCACGTTGGAAGTGGCAAAATGGACCTTTTACAAAGGTTGGGCATAAATGGAATCGCAGAAGTGTGGGAGCAACCTCGGCGAGACTCGCCTCCCCCGCTGTGGGAATGGTATCCTCAACCTATTGAATGTCGTTGCTCGATTGGGCCACTGGACTAAAGAAGTGTCCCCACCTAAGGACATGGGAGTGTGTCACTCCTCAAGGGAGAATTTAGCAATAGGGGCGGATGAGCATTGGTTGTCAATCTCGGTTTGGGACAGCGTCTCGANGCCTCCCCCGCTGTGGGAATGGTATCCTCAACCTATTGAATGTCGTTGCTCGATTGGGCCACTGGACTAAAGAAGTGTCCCCACCTAAGGACATGGGAGTGTGTCACNATATTAGAACTCTGAATACTTTTAATTGAATCAAACAGTCATAATTTGGTATTAGAGTCGACAATTACATCTCTGTGAGAGGTGGAGTGTTACAGTTACAGTGCGCATTCAAAAGCGTAACATAAAGTGACAGTGTTAGTAAAAGTTAAATAAAAACCGGACTTTGAATTAAGCATGACCAGTGTCGTTTGGTCCAGATCAGGTCAACGACCAATTTCAAGACGTATCAGTTTGCCATGAGCTCTTTTAGTTTTGGGCCAAATTTTATCAGTTAGACCCTCAAATTTTTTATTATTTTGGGCAAGATTTAAAAAGTAATAATATATCGTAGAAAATTCTGATTTCAGTATCATAATTTCTATTAGGGTGGAGCTAATCCCACCACAAATATCCATTCCCACCCCATTTAATTCTTATTATCAAACTACTTAGTTCACTCCTATACTCAATCCATTAATAACTAAGCACACTTCATGCTATAAACACTCTTTTAATAAGTAAGTCCACTTTATATCTTCTCAAAATTAAGATTTCATTCATTATCTCATCTCACACACTCATAAAAATATTTTTTTCAATATAGATTTCTCTAATGAGAAACAATTTAATATTGCTTCTCGATTTAATTCTATGTTTGATTTTATGTGTGTTGTGTGAATTTTTATTATTGTTATTGTATTTTGGTAACTTTGTCAAGTTTAATAATTTGATTTAGGGTTTGTGTGAGTGTGTGTGTTTTTACATTCGAATTGTTTTAAAAATGGCAATGAAGGCTATTTACAATAGCAAATTCGTTTCGTTTGGCAAGCTTGTGTCATTTGTGAACTAGTGTTTGTGAATTAGAAGGCTTGTTTTGTATTTTATTTTTCCGATGAAAGATTTTGTTCTTTTGTTTTCTTGATTTTGTTTTTCTTGTTTTCTTTTTTTGATAAATTTTTATTTCTTGTTTTTATAAATTTCTTATTAAAGGGGTGTCTATAGCATAAGGTGGACTTAGTTACTAATAGAGTGGATATACAAGGGTAGGCATAGTAGTTTATTAATAAGAAATTAAATGGGACAGAAATAAATATTTTTGGGGTGGGAATAGTCTACGTCACATGATTTTATGTTAGTTAGATTCCAATTTTTTAATTTTGATATATTTGGTATTATTAAGAATTTTGCTTCCATTTTTAAAATGATTAGACTTTTAACATTCTTATTATGTCCTATAAACTATTCAATCAATAATGCATATCTTTATAGTTATTCTCAATTTTTTATGTGGATTCAGAATGTGTGCATATTACTCATATAAAAAAAAGGGTAATTTCTTTGTCCCCTTGTTAACTGTTGTGTCATTTTTTTCATTTTAGATGAGTATGAGCAATAGCCTATAGAAAATTTTTGTGTACTTAATTTAGTGACATTATCTGATGACTTGATGAATTTTGCCCATTGAATTGATGATATGCCTTAACTAATAGTGGGGATCACTGTCATTAGATATGATGGAGAATGATAAGCCAATACTAGCTTATAATTTGGGAAACAGCCGTGAGATATTAACTAGAATAATACACAGAGAGAGAGTGAGAGAGCTTAACCACAGAACTAAAAGAAAAAAGTTAGTTACTAGAACATCCAATTAACAAGATTCATATACAAATGCAATGCAGTCTCTCNACCACAGAACTAAAAGAAAAAAGTTAGTTACTAGAACATCCAATTAACAAGATTCATATACAAATGCAATGCAGTCTCTCTGGCTTCAATCTCTGTTTTGATGGTATATCAATATCTTCAATCCATCATCTCCCAAATTGTGCTGCTCTTCATTAATTTTCCTTGCTGATTCCACAACAGAGGGTCTTGGCCGGTATAGCTCAATCATCAGTAATGTAGGTGTATTACACAAGTCAGATGGAAGCTCTTTGTGACCACTACATTCATCCAACACTAATCGTTGGCGGCAAGGAAATGTATTACTTGAGGCAATCCATTGTTCAAGATCCATATATTTAAGTTTCAAAAATTTAAGTCGACGAAACTCGCCATCAGGTGTCTCCCACCCTTGTCCTTTGAAGGCATTATATGTTAATTTGAGAACCTCAAGGTTGGGTAACATTCCAATGGTTGACATATCCTTCCAGTTTGCACGGCCACCTAATAAAGTTAGCTTCTGGAGATTGGGGGGAAACATACACATTTGGGGAATGCTTGATGGTAAAGAATTCAACCTCCAATCTTCTACCTTCAGTGTCTTAAGGTGAACTAAATGAGCTAGATCTGGAAAAGCAAGATTCCGGGACTCTGATAAAGGTGTAAAAAGCCCAAGTTTCCTAAGATTTGGAGTCATTTGCAAGACATTCTTACTTAAACTAGAAAGACATAAGGTGGCAATGGATTGCAGGTCATTAAGTACATAATACCCCCAATTACAACAATGGTTTTCAAATTCTAATGGAGCTAAAATACGTAGATGCCTCAATTTTTGCATCCTCCAAAGACGAGGTAGAGTTACTTTGCCCCCTGCCCTTTTACGGAGAATAAGAGTTTCTAAGTTCAGGAGATTGGATATGAATGTTGGTAGGCTCTCAATAAAGTAAACTTGAAGTGCCAAGTACCTCAAATGAACCAATTGTGATACAACCACAGGAAACTCTTTCAAAGTGATGTCCCATGAATCAAACACCCTAAGATGTTTATAAATGGATATTTTATTTAGAATACGATGTGCATTCCAACCAGTGTTATCCAAGGAAAGAAAATGATCAGGTTTGACAAAGGGCATCCCAAAAATATCAGGGGCATCATGAGAAAGAAAGAATGGATAGTTATACGAGGTAGAACCTGATGAAGAAGGGATTCGTCCATGCTGGTAAATTGGCAGTTGAAGTTCCGTCGCTTTTCTCAGGCACAAATCATGCAATGTATCATGGATACGACATGCTTTGATTTTACCATCAGAACTTCTCTTGGAAGGAATTACTTTTAGTAAGAGGAAAAACGCTATGCTATAAAAAAAATATGTATTTAAATTTTATGAGTTAAAATATAAAATTTTAAGTTGATATACAACAAAAAAATTTATAATTTAAGGTCAATTTCATGTCGTTTTAATCAATACTAAATAATATTCAACATGAAATGNATAGCATACTTTTTTCTAAACTAGCATTGATAGAAATCGATTAAGTCTATCGAGTATATTAGAACTCTGAATACTTTTAATGAATCAAGCAGTCATAATTTGGTATTAGAGTCGACAATTACATCTCTGTGAGAATTGGAGTGTTACAGTTACAGTGCGCATTCAAAAGCGTAACATAAAGTGACAAAGTGATAGTAAAAGCTAAATAAAAACCGGACTTTGAATTAAGCATGACCAGTGTCGTTTGGTCCAAATCAAGTCAACGACCAATTTCAAGACGTATCAGTTTGCCATGAGCTCTTTTAGTTTCGGGCCAAATTTTATCAGTTAGACCCTCAAATTTTTTATTATTTTGGGCAAGATTTAAAAAGTAATAATATATCGTAGAAAATTCTGATTTCAGTATCATAATTTCTATTAGGGTGGAGCTAATCCCACCACAAATATCCATTCCCACCCCATTTAATTCTTATTATCAAACTACTTAGTTCACTCCTATACTCAATCCATTAATAACTAAGCACACTTCATGCTATAAACACTCTTTTAATAAGTAAGTCCACTTTATATCTTCTCAAAATTAAGATTTCATTCATTATCTCATCTCACACACTCATAAAAATATTTTTTTCAATATAGATTTCTCTAATGAGAAACAATTTAATATTGCTTCTCGATTTAATTCTATGTTTGATTTTATGTGTGTTGTGTGAATTTTTATTATTGTTATTGTATTTTGGTAACTTTGTCAAGTTTAATAATTTGATTTAGGGTTTGTGTGAGTGTGTGTGTTTTTACATTCGAATTGTTTTAAAAATGGCAATGAAGGCTATTTACAATAGCAAATTCGTTTCGTTTGGCAAGCTTGTGTCATTTGTGAACTAGTGTTTGTGAATTAGAAGGCTTGTTTTGTATTTTATTTTTCCGATGAAAGATTTTGTTCTTTTGTTTTCTTGATTTTGTTTTTCTTGTTTTCTTTTTTTGATAAATTTTTATTTCTTGTTTTTATAAATTTCTTATTAAACGGGTGTCTATAGCATAAGGTGGACTTAGTTACTAATAGAGTGGATATACAAGGGTAGGCATAGTAGTTTATTAATAAGAAATTAAATGGGACAGAAATAAATATTTTTGGGGTGGGAATAGTCTACGTCACATGATTTTATGTTAGTTAGATTCCAATTTTTTAATTTTGATATATTTGGTATTATTAAGAATTTTGCTTCCATTTTTAAAATGATTAGACTTTTAACATTCTTATTATGTCCTATAAACTATTCAATCAATAATGCATATCTTTATAGTTATTCTCAATTTTTATGTGGATTTAGAATGTGCGCATATTACTCATATAAAAGAACGGTAATTTCTTTGTCCCCTTGTTTACTGTTGCGTCATTTTTTCATTTTAGATGAGTATTTGAACAATAGCCAATGGAAAAAATTTTTGTACTTAATTTTGTGACATTATCTGGTGACTTGATAAATTATGTCCATTGAATTGATAATATGCCTTAATTAATAGTGGGGTTCACTGTCATTAGACATGATGTAGAATGATAAAGATCACTAAATAAGGTCCATATAATATTGCCCATAGCCAATATTAGCTTATAATTTGGCAAACAATCGTGAGATATTAACTAGAATAATACTGAGAGAGAGAGAGAGAGAGAGAGAGAGAGATCGCTTAACCACATAACTAACAGAAAAAAGTTAGTTACTAGAACATCCAATTAACAAGATTCATATACAAATGCAATGCAGTCGCTCTGGCTTTAATCTCTATTTTGATGGTATATCAATATTTTCAATCCATCATCTCCCAAATTGTGTCACTCTTCATTAATTTTCGTTGCAGATTCCACGATAGAGGGTCTTGGCCGGTATAGCTCAATCATCAGTAATGTAGGTGTATTACACAAGTTAGATGAAAGCTCTTTGAGACCCCTACATCCATCCAACACTAATCGTTGGAGGCGAGGAAATGTATTACTTGAGGCAATCCATTGTTCAAGATCCATATATTTAAGTTTCAAAAATTTAAGTCGACGAAACCCGCCATCAGGAGTCTCCCACCCTTGTCCTTTGAAGGCATTATATGTTAATTTGAGAACCTCAAAGTTGGGTAACATTCCAATGGTTGACATTTCCTTCTAGTTTGCACAGCCACCTAATAAAGTTAGCTTCTGGAGATTGCGGGGATATATACACATTTGGGGAATGCTTGAGTGTCTTGAGGTGAACTAAATGGGCTAGATCTGGAAAAGTAAAATTATGAGACTCTAATAAAGGTGTAAAAAGCCCAAGTTTCCTAAGATTTGGAGTCATTTCCAAGACATCCTTGCTTAAACTAGAAAGACATAAGGTGGAAATGGTTTGTAGGTCATTAAGTACATAATACCACGAATTATAACAAGGGTTTTCAAATTCTAATGGAGATGAAATACGTAGATGCCTCAATTTTTGCATCCTTCAGAGATGAGGTAGAGTTACTTTGCCCCCCTTCCCTTTTATGGAGAATAAGAGTTTCTAAGTTCAGGAGATTGGATAAGAATGATGGTAGGCTCTCAAAAAAGTAAACTTGAAGTGCCAAGTACCACAAATGAACCAATTGTGATATAACCATGAGAAACTCTTTCAAAGTGATGTCCCATAAATCAAGCACCCTAAGATGTTTATAAATGGATATTTTATTTAGAATATGATGTGCATTCCAACCAATGTTATCCAAGGAAAGAAAATGATTAGGTTTGACAGAGGGCATCCCAAAAATATCAAGGGAATCATGAGAAAGAGAGAACGGATAATTCTATGAGATAGAACCTGATGAAGAAGTGATTTGTCCATGCTAGTAAATTGACAGTTGAAGTTTCATCGCTTTTCTCAGGCAGAAATCATGCAATGTATCGTGGATACAACATGCTTTGATTTTACCATCAGACCTTTTCTTGGCAGGAATTACTAGACTTCTGTCAATTAAATCCATCAGGTATCCCTCTACTACATCCTCTAAACTCTCTGCTCCGATTTATGATATAAATCCTCTAGCAATCCAAAAGCATATTAACTTCCATACAAGGATTTCATGGTGTATCTTAAAAGCTCCAAAAAAAGTGAAACACATTTGCAAGTGACAAGGTAAGTTCGAGTAGCTCATTTCTAGTATGTTCATAAAATTTTTAGTGTCACCAACAATATTATCTCTTACTCTTTTTGCAAATTTGTCCCACAACTTTTGCCAATATATCTCAACTTCAGAGGGCATGGATCTTCCCCAAATGTCTTTCGTTTCAGTAGATCCCAACTTTCAGCTTTAGTTAAAAAACGCAAGCAATGTGGAGACTTACAAGGTCTCGTTCCCAAAGCCACATTTTTTAACCGACTTGTGAGAAGAATTCTACTTCTATTGTTGTCATTAGGCAAATATAATTTTATAGCATTCCAGGCCAACAAGTTCCATATATCATCTAGGACAATCAAATATCTCATACCCTTTAAACACTTGTACAATTCTTCTCCCAACTTTTCTACTCCAAACTTTTCTTCCTCGCTCATTCAAAGAATTTTATTTTTACTCTTGACAACATAGCTAAGAAGGCCAAGCAACAAATGTCTTATGTTGTATTCCTATGTCACATAGATCCATTCACGAATATAGAAGTGATATGTGATGAGAGGATCATTGTATACTTTTCTCGTTATTGTTGTCTTATTGAGTCCAACCATCCCAACTATTGGGATGACATCAAGCTGCCTCTGTACTCCTGTAAGCCTCTCAATTATGACCATTGTATCATCTTCAAAGCCCACCATAGACTCTTATTCTACAATGCTTTTGCATTCTCTTGACACTATTGTCCTGTTTCTTGTGGTAGACGTTTCTACTGCTTGAGCGGAATGGCCGGAGAACTTGTCATAATCCTCCAGCACCTTTGATGTTGACGAATTTCTTGTAATTAGGGGGCACCAATAGAAATAATAAATACAATACTACACAATGAA
>CAUOFW020001848.1:41192-60997 GCA_963454935.2 Ilex paraguariensis | reverse complement strand
TATCAATAGAGGGCCTAATCTAGGAGGTTTTCGATCTTTTATCTTCTAATTCTTATATAATTAAATTTCCTTGATATAAACATTTTATATAGTGTTTTACTTTCAATTTTGTGGATAGTTTCTATTCTAGTGAAGTTCACCTCACCTTCTAGTGAACACGACCATTGTAAACTCAGCTATTTTAAGACAATAATTATACATCTCTTATATTCACAGTTCAACTCAAGCCAATTTATTATTTCTTTATTAATTTTCTTAAATTCACACGTAGCTAGGTTATACTTGCATGCTATAATTATAGTGATCTTTAATATAACTATAGCTTAACCAAAGAGCCAATAGAAATAAGCTATTTCTACAACATCCAATTAATGGAGAGATTCATATACAAATGCAGTTCAATCTCTCTCATTTCAATCTTCATCTTAATTGTATATCAAGATTTTCAATCCATCATCTCCCGAGTTGTGTCGCTCTTCCTCAATTCTCCTTGCACATTCCACAGCAGAGGATCTTGGCTGGTATAGCTCGATCATCAGTAATGTAGGTGTATTACACAAGCCAGACGGAAGCTCCTTGAGACGCCTACAACCATCCAACACTAATCTTTGGAGGAAGGGAAAGTGATTACTTGAGGCAATCCATTGCTCAAGATTCATATGTTTAAGTTTCAAAAATTTAAGTCGACGAAACCCACCATTTGGTGTCTTCCACTGCTTTCCTTTGAAGGCATTATATTCCAATTTGAGAACCTCAAGGCTGGGTAACAACCCAAGGGTTGACGTTTCCTTCCAGTCCACATGACCACCTAATAAAGTTAGCTTTTTGAGATTGGGGGGAAACATGCACATTTGGGGAATGCTTGATGGAGAAGAGTTCCACCTCCAATAAACTAACTTCAGTGTCGTAAGCTGAACTAAATTGGCTAGGACTGGAAAAGATAAATTCCCAAACGGTGATAAAGGTATAAAAAGACCCAGTTTTCTAAGATTTGGAATCATTTTTAAGACATTCTCACTTAAACTAGAAAGACATAATGTGGAAATGGTTTGCAGCTCATTAAGTAAATTCCAAGTACCACAACAAGGGTCTACTAATTCCAATGGAGCTGAAATATGTATATGCCTCAGCTTTNCATCCTCACTTAAACTAGAAAGACATAATGTGGAAATGGTTTGCAGGTCATTAAGTAAATTCCAAGTATCACAACAAGGGTCTACTAATTCCAATGGAGCTGAAATATGTATATGCCTCAGCTTTTGCATCTTCCAAATACGAGGTATAGTTATTTTGATGCCTCCCCTTTTATAAAGAATAAGAGTTTCTAGGTTCCAGAGGTTGGATATTAGTGACGGCAGGCTCTCAGTAAAGTAAATTTGAAGTGCCAAGTACCTCAAATGAACCAATTGCAATATGACCACTGGGAACAATTTCAGAGTGATGTGCGATATATCAAACACCCTAAGCTGTTTATAAATGGATAACATAGTTAGATTAGGGTGTGCATTCCTACCAGATATGTCCAAGGAAAGAAAATGAACATGTGGGACAGATGACTTCCCAGGAATAACAGGGGTATCATGAGATAGAAAGGTCGGGTAGTTATATGAGATAGGACCTGAACCTGAAGAAGAAATGACTGCTCCATGCTGGTAAATCGGCACTTGAAATTTCGGTGCTTTTCTCAGGCACAAATCATGCAATGTATCATGGATATGACATGCTTTGATTTTACCATCAGAACTTTTCTTGGCAGGAATTATTAAACTTCTATCAATCAAATCCATCAGGTAACCCTCTGCTATATCCTCTAAACTCTGTAGTCCATTTGGCCGTATAAATCCTTGGGCAATCCACAAGCATATCAANGGGGTGTCCGTGTTATTTATAAAATGTCCAGGGGTGCTCATATAATATTGTCAAAACTCAGGGAATTTCTATATTTTTTACCATATTTTTTAATTAGATATTAATTTATTATTATTTTATCTTAAAAATTTAAATTTTTGTATTTCTAACGAAAACAGTTGTTGGTTAAGAATGTTCGTTGGTAGCTAAAAAAGAAAAGTGTGAGAGTGTGTTAAATTTATATTTATATGTGGAGGATTAAAATTTGATAATTAAATTTATAATTATATTGTACCATTTGGGGTTGAGTGGTGATAGTGACGATAAATTCGTGAGTTTTATAAATAAACAAGATTTAGTTGATTTTATTTTCCGCTTTAAGATTATGAATTTAATTATGTTCTGTTAGTATTTTTTTTTTTTGGCTTGAGGTATTTATTACATGAGGAATATGGTAGATTGAAAATATGGTGGTTGAGTTTATAATTATGTTCTGCTATTGGATTGAGTGGTGATAGTTGTGATAAATTGTAAATTTCAATGGATTATGTTAATATTTATTTATTTATTTTTTTCGGAGGCATTTGTATATATAATGTTGTTTTGAAAAGTTTTTATATATTTTTATAACAGTTCCATTAATATAGAGGATATGGTTGGTGATATATGCTGAGTCATTTTAGAAGAAAAATTGGTATGAATATTTTTAGGCCATTCTTTTTGAATTTAGGCAATTGTTTAAGATTTTTTTTTTGTTATATAGTGTCTTCAGGTACGGGTAATGACTAGTATATATATAATAATCCTAACTTATATATGAATATATATAGATACGAGAGAGAAATTTTTTTTAATATTAGTCAACCTCCTAAAATTTAAGAATTTTTAATTTTTAATTTTACTTCCCTTCTAAAGGGAAGGAATAGTCTAATAACATTGACATAAAAAAGAGATCATGACAAATAGATTTTCCTTAATTTTCGAGGGAGGCCCAATTTTCCTATCAATAGAGGGCCTAATCTAGGAGGTTTTCGATCTTTTATCTTCTAATTCTTATATAATTAAATTTCCTTGATATAAACATTTTATATAGTGTTTTACTTTCAATTTTGTGGATAGTTTCTATTCTAGTGAAGTTCACCTCACCTTCTAGTGAACACGACCATTGTAAACTCAGCTATTTTAAGACAATAATTATACATCTCTTATATTCACAGTTCAACTCAAGCCAATTTATTATTTCTTTATTAATTTTCTTAAATTCACACGTAGCTAGGTTATACTTGCATGCTATAATTATAGTGATCTTTAATATAACTATAGCTTAACCAAAGAGCCAATAGAAATAAGCTATTTCTACAACATCCAATTAATGGAGAGATTCATATACAAATGCAGTTCAATCTCTCTCATTTCAATCTTCATCTTAATTGTATATCAAGATTTTCAATCCATCATCTCCCGAGTTGTGTCGCTCTTCCTCAATTCTCCTTGCACATTCCACAGCAGAGGATCTTGGCTGGTATAGCTCGATCATCAGTAATGTAGGTGTATTACACAAGCCAGACGGAAGCTCCTTGAGACGCCTACAACCATCCAACACTAATCTTTGGAGGAAGGGAAAGTGATTACTTGAGGCAATCCATTGCTCAAGATTCATATGTTTAAGTTTCAAAAATTTAAGTCGACGAAACCCACCATTTGGTGTCTTCCACTGCTTTCCTTTGAAGGCATCATATTCCAATTTGAGAACCTCAAGGCTGGGTAACAACCCAAGGGTTGACGTTTCCTTCCAGTCCACATGACCACCTAATAAAGTTAGCTTTTGGAGATTGGGGGGAAACATGCACATTTGGGGAATGCTTGATGGAGAAGAGTTCCACCTCCAATAAACTAACTTCAGTGTCGTAAGCTGAACTAAATTGGCTAGGACTGGAAAAGATAAATTCCCAAACGGTGATAAAGGTATAAAAAGACCCAGTTTTCTAAGATTTGGAATCATTTTTAAGACATCCTCACTTAAACTAGAAAGACATAATGTGGAAATGGTTTGCAGGTCATTAAGTAAATTCCAAGTATCACAACAAGGGTCTACTAATTCCAATGGAGCTGAAATATGTATATGCCTCAGCTTTTGCATCTTCCAAATACGAGGTATAGTTATTTTGATGCCTCCCCTTTTATAAAGAATAAGAGTTTCTAGGTTCCAGAGGTTGGATATTAGTGACGGCAGGCTCTCAGTAAAGTAAATTTGAAGTGCCAAGTACCTCAAATGAACCAATTGCAATATGACCACTGGGAACAATTTCAGAGTGATGTGCGATATATCAAACACCCTAAGCTGTTTATAAATGGATAACATAGTTAGATTAGGGTGTGCATTCCTACCAGATATGTCCAAGGAAAGAAAATGAACATGTGGGACAGATGACTTCCCAGGAATAACAGGGGTATCATGAGATAGAAAGGTCGGGTAGTTATATGAGATAGGACCTGAACCTGAAGAAGAAATGACTGCTCCATGCTGGTAAATCGGCACTTGAAATTTCGGTGCTTTTCTCAGGCACAAATCATGCAATGTATCATGGATATGACATGCTTTGATTTTACCATCAGAACTTTTCTTGGCAGGAATTATTAAACTTCTATCAATCAAATCCATCAGGTAACCCTCTGCTATATCCTCTAAACTCTGTAGTCCATTTGGCCGTATAAATCCTTGGGCAATCCACAAGCATATCAACCTCCATACTGGGATTTCATAGTGTATCTGCAATGCTCCAAAATATGTAAAGCATGGTTTCAAGTGAGAAGGTAAGTTCAAGTAGCTCATTTCTAGTATTTCCATGAATTTTTCATTGCGATCACCGAAACTACTCCATCTTACTCGATTTGCAAATTGGTTCCACAACTCTTGCGTCTTCTCTTCCTCTGCAAGAAATCCAGCTACAACAACAATTGCAAGCGGAAGTCCCCAACATCTTTCAACAATTTCCATTCCAATTTTTCTCAACTCTGGAGGGCAACTATTTCTCAAAAATACCTTTTGTTGAAATAGATCCCAACTTTCAGCTTTAGTTAAAAAACGCAAACAGTGAGGAGGCTTACTGGCTTTTATGTCCAAAGCAACTTCTTTTAACCGAGTGGTGAGCAAGATTCTACTTCCATTGTTGTCATTAGGAAAATATTGTCTTAAATCATTCCAGGCCAACAAATCCCATATATTATCCATGACAATTAGAAATCTCATACCCTTCAAGCGTTTGTATAATTCTTCCCCCAACTTTTCTTCTCGGAAGGTATCTTCATCGCTCATTGCAAAAAAATCATCTTTATTCTTGACAATAGAGCTCAGAAGACCAAGTAACAAATCCCTTTTTCTATATACCTGTGACACAAATCCATCCACGAATATAGAAGTGATATACAATGAAAGGATCATTGTATAATTTTCTGGCTACTGTTGTCTTACCGAGTCCGGCCATCCCAACAATTGAGATAACATCTAGTTGCCTTTGTACTCCAGTAAGCCTTTCCATTATCGCCATTGCCTCATCCTCAAAGCCCACGAGAGTCTCTTCCTCTACAATGCTTTTGCTTGCTCTTGACCCTGTTGATCTGCTACTTGTGGCAGACATGTTTACTTCTTGAACGACTGGGTCGGAGAACTTGTCATTATCCTCCAACTCCTCTACTCTTGATATAATTTCTACAATTACAGGTGCCAGTAAAGTCGTGTCATATCATTTCAAAACGTGTCATTTCAGTTCTAGGTTATGTTCGTGTCATAATTCATGTTAAAAAATTACTTCATTCTGATATAATTTATATCATAATAGATCAAGAAGTAAAAATAAAAAAATAAAAAAACTTTTTTTCGTGTTACACTACTAACATGTTATTCTTATCTACCATTAACCCAACTCATTTTGTATCAATTGTGTAATTGTCAAGTTTGTATCGTATTTGTACTGAAGTGTAAATTGACATCCCCTACCTGCAATAGTCTCTTCTTGTGGTACTGCGATGCTGTAGAGCTTCTTGTCATAAATCTCCAACACTTGTTTCTTGATAGACTTAACCTCAAGTATCATATCTCTCACCTTTTGGGAACGACCAAAGACCTGATAGAATCGCTCAGAGATGTTCATACCCTCATACATGAGGCTAATGATTGTAAACATGTCAAGGTCAACCAATGCCTTGGAAGCCATCTCTCCAATATGTGTCACTAAGATCTTCAATTCATCGCTCTCATTGAACTTCTCCTTGGAATCCCTGAGGAAGTCTTTTATGAATTTAAGATCCTCATAAAGGACTTCAATAGGAACCATTTCTTCAAGAATCAAAGCAGTACAACGGCTTAACACCTGACGTAGGTCCTCCAGTAGAAAATCAACCACAGAATCAGCCATTTTCTCTTAAAACACCCAAGCACTTGAACAATCCACCACAGAGGTTTGTGCTTTTCAGCGCTACAGCCAAGGAGTCAAAAGGATTGTGGGTTACGGTTTAGGATTTAGGATATAGGGTTTAGAATTTGTGATTTTCAATTTCCAAAAAAAAAATCCCTTGTTAAGAAGACATTGTATTTTCCTTATTTTTTAAACGGTAGTTCTAGGAAAGTGTTGCTTAAAAATAATGTACAACGAAATTTTTTTTGGGTACTTATATCTCAATTTATCATATTTATCTTTGTTTTTATCATATTTATCGTTGTTTTTATCACTCTTATGGGTATCCAAAAAAAAAGGTAAACAGAATTACTAAAACACTGATAAAAATATTCATAAATGAGATAAAATACCTATAACAGAAGTGATAAATCTCCCACAAAAATGATAAAAAATTTTATAAGTGATAAAAAAATATCCACAAAAGTGATTAATCATCCACAATAATGATAAATTTTTTTATTGCAAAATAACCCAGAATATTTCTAAATTTTATTGACAATTTCTATTCGAATTAGATTCATCTCACTTTTTTTAATCAAATTCAACTCTAATCTTATTTTCTTACTATTACCACATACAATGGTGAAGACATTTTGTTAGAGATTAATTTCATTTTTTATTTTCTTTTTGTACGCATTATATATACCGATCGGTTTTGGAGTCTTTTGTATTTAGTGAATTTTTAAGTATTAAACTTGATTAAATAAACATAAATGTATTATCTTCTATCGATGGACACCAAGAACGCTTAAAGTTTACCAAAAAATAATTTTCTACTTCAACAGTACCCAAATTGTGGAAGCATAACGGTATCTATGAAAGAACAATTCTGATTTGAAACAAGACATTAGGTAAATTAATTAAACACTTCCACCACAGCAAAAAAAAAATCAGTGTCATCATGGGAACTAACTCAATTAAGTAAAAGAAGACGAACACTCAATCACCAACATTTCTTTCTTCTGGCCCATTTTCCATGACAGAAGTATCCAAACTACTGTCTTCAGCAAACGAACATTTACTTTACATTTCTACCCCTTGATTGGTTTGACACCAATGACAACCAGTCAGTTATAATCCTTCTTGCATTGTACACACTCTTTTAGGCGATTATAATCCTCCGTCACGGGTTTATGTATAAATTCATAGATTATTGGCGACTCATGTGAGTTTATAATAAATAACGTTGGCAGCCAACCAACAAGAATCTAACACGTGGCCATCTGTAGTCATTGAAGCATGTGTGATTCATCAGAAAGATGATACCAAGCAAGTAGAGTACTCGGGTTTGAGAAGTAAACATAGGACTGAGCATTAAATAAGGTGTGATAGGTCATTAATGGGGATCACATTGGCTTGACAAGCCATTAATAACTGATTAATCCTCGAAGAATGTGAAAACAACTGTCATTATGCGGCTATACAGGCATCTAGACCAGGGGGAGCCCTCAAGAGCTAGTAGCTACTTATAAATGCTCGGCCGTAGGTTCTGAGCATTTGTTTAGAGCACTCGATGGTCAGGAAGGGAGCAATGAATGCTCGGCTTATTCCTACTTGCGAATTCAAACACCCAATCACTTAACATTAATGTGATGTGATGGAATGACACTCATTATGCTAGATTATGAGCACCAGCTACTAAAGTCTAGGATGGGACTTTGGATGGGAGAGGCATCATTGCAATCTAAGGTATAAATACCCCTCTAGAAGCAGAATTGAGGTACGCAAGCTTAATCTGCTCTCCATTGTGCATTTACTCCATACTTGAACACCGACTAACCTAAGCATCGGAGGGGGTACATTGGGTGAATGCTTGGACTTTTGTGCCTTGCACTGTGACCTAGTTTGGGGGTTGCCTCATTACTTATAAATAAAAAGATAGTTTTTCAGGAGAGAGGATCTGGTCCTTCTAGTTTTCTTCTTTATTTTTGTGGTATTTTCAATTATTTCTGGCTAAAAGGCAAGCTAAGGCTAGGAGAGAATCTTTTAATGAAATACGATATTGTTTTTGATTCAAGGTTGTAATTGCTTGATTTATTCTGTTAATTCGATGTTATAACTATTGGTGTTTTCATATCATTATTGCTAAATATTTCGGTTGGAATCACTCCTCAGCTGATTCTTAATTGAGTTTAGAAATTGAGTTTTTAATAATTGTTGAATGGATTTGAAAGGGTATCCTTGATACTTTAGTATTTAATTATTGTTTTAATCAATTCATCTTTGTTTTGCTGGATAAAATTTCTATTCAAATGAATTTTAAATAATTTTCTTTTATTTGTTTTGTGTTTTCTGTTTTCACAATTCCCTGAAGATTTGACCTCGGACTCCCAAGAAATTTATTACTTCGCAACAACCTACGCTTGGATATACATTTTTAAAGTAATAGTAGCTATCTCAACCCATTATAAGAATTCTCCCATGCAATTTGGCACCGTTTGTGGGAAGGTTATCGAACCAAGCTTTCTTGTAGTGATACGTATGGTGAACACTCGATCTCAGGGCAAGGTGGGCTTGGGTTGAATTCAGGTTATGTAATTCAGGCAAATTTTGGGTTAGAATTTGAGTTAGGTTCATTTAAGCCAAATCAAATATTTACCTAAAGTAACAATCAATAACTTTAATCAAATATTTAACATAAAAACCATAGTATTTAAAACACAAAAGTCAATGTTTAACATAAAGACATAATAGCCAAATGTTTAACATAAGATTGAAGCAGAAGACTGATCTCTAGTGTTTTAACTTTTAAGTTATATTGTTATATTGATTTATATATTTATTTTTAAATATGTTCGGGTTGAGCTAGATTTATATATTCGGGTTGAGCCAAATTTATATATTTAGGTTGAACCCGATAACTCGAGACCTCCACCGAGTACTGCCCGAATTCAATTTGGGTTGGTATTTTTCTGCTTAGACCCAACACAAGTATTAAAAATCTCAACCCAAGACCTTTTTTTCTCAAATTGAATTCAGATTGATCTGCCCAAGTTGCACCCCTATCCTAGCTTGAGAAATAATGGAGCTCATGGAAGAATAGTTAGGTGGCCATTTGAAACAAATTGAACGAGACAACGTCAATGTCCTCAATTGATTGTGAATTATTTCAAGCGATTGGACAAAACTAGTTGGTGAAGCAAAGGACATGGGAGCAGGAGCGTCCATCGGAGCTACTCTCGTGATCCTCTGTCACGCCCCATCCCGGTTTCCCAGGGATGAGACACGACTAGGTCTTTGATACACCTGTTTACATATATATATATATAATCTAGATTAATAAAACACTAAGTAATCTCACATGTGCAACAATACCACCCATCACCTTAGTCAATAAACATGATGGTCAATCTATGTCATAATCTGTACCAATTATTTGTTTTCGAGGTTATAGACAGATACAAACTCTCACACCCACATGACATACATCACAAAGTATGATTATTGAGTCTATTTACAAATATGCAGTATTAAACTGCTATAATAATAATCTTTCACAAATATAATACATAATCCAGAAATTAGTCATACTGATACTCAACCTGAGTGATATCACTCTATCGTTGTACAAGACTCAATTGACTGGACAGAGGACTAGTCTGTATCCTCCTCTACAGTACCTAAAAAGGAAGAGCTGTAGGGGTGTGAGCTAAATCACGCGCTAAGTGAGTATACATGTTGTATATGAAATGAAAACGATAGTAATATACTGAAGTAGGTAAATACTATGTAGATATACGTATCAAACAACAACATCAATCCAATTCCAAAGAATTCGCAAGTCACATCACATTCATACTACCCCTCATCGAGTGATTGATCCCACATGGATCCGTGTCTCCCGAACCTCCCGGGAACACTATAGTGCTAGCATATCACTGCACGCCCAGTGACCAGGCATCAACGGCCCTATATCAAACAGTGCACCACATTCCACAATACACAATACATAGTATAAAACATCATTCAATCACACAAGCACGTAGCACATAATTTTGGAGAATTGCTATTAAATTCTATCAGTTACTATTATAATATAATAGCATTTCCAAAACATATAAAGATATACACTCATCTCAAGTGTACAGAGCTACGACGAGTCGTCGAATCTACCAGTGAATTCCTTCGGTGTTTCCGTATCTGTTTTAATACCAACTGTCCCACTTGTTCCGCCTAACACATTTATAATTAAAATATCAACATATTTATCACATTGAAAAATTGATCATGCATTAATGCATGCAAGACGATTCAACCCAAAGTGTCTCGGTAACCTCGGTTACTCACATACTGGTACATTAGATGTAGGGATCATATTTCCTCCCCAAATCTTCAAAATCACTCACATTAATCGCAATTACTACAATTAGGATTAAGTAGGTCAAACACATTGACCAGGGGTCCATTTTCACACATTTCGATCCCGAATTCTAAAAATCGCACTTTTGACATTTCGTGCATTTCGCATCGAAATTTACATTATCACATCAAACATTATTTAAAAATGCAGCATGCAAAATTTTAGGTAATTTGGATTAAAACTCACACATGTGATAATAATATTTAAAAATTAAAGTTTCGACGTTACCGGCATCCATGTCCAACTTTTATTGTACATTTTTATTTAAAACTGCTACACTTAAATTCACATGCACTTTTAATCAATGCAAAATAGCCCTCTAAGTTATGTTAACTCACTTAATTAAACTCAAAAATCAGTCCATGAAATTTAAATTAAAACAGCCCATTATTTAAACGTGAATAGTCCATCAAATTAAAATAAAATAGTATATGAAATAAATTAAAACAGCCACTAATTTAAAACATGTTAAAACAACCCATATATGTACAACATCTATATACTAAAATTAATCACAACTCATGTATAAATTAAGTACCACATACCTTCCTTGCTCACGTTTCAAATAGACTCACGTGCGTACATATTTTTTTTCCCCTTCTTCTTCTCTTGCTTTCTTGCTCACCCTCACTTTCACTCATGGTTTCGGTAAATAAACCAGACTCACACACACACAGAGCTTTATATTTTGATCACACACACACACACACACTAGTCCATAAGTTAAACACACACACACACACTTCTACACCTAGTCAAACACACACACACACACACACCACACACCCACACATACACTTGAAAGGCCCACCACCAATGCATGACACATATATGAAGATATTTCAATCAACTTAATTAATTCCACTTGCCTCCCCCCAAATTCTTAAGTTATCTCAAAATCAACCCAATACCATTTTCATTCACAAAATTCTATATAATAAATAATTTCTCCTAATTGTAATTAGTCCACATAATTATGCTAATATGTATGAAATGCATGATTGGGTCTCACATCCTCCCCGGGAAATCTCAAAAAGGGATCTACGTCATCAGTTGGATGAGAAGCAGAATTCTCGTCATCCCAAGAGAGAGCATTCTCCTGGGAACGACCCCTAGGGAAAGGAAAAGTGCAACCAAGTGTTGTCGCGTGGAGATATCTGCAAAAGCTCCGTGGGGGTGCCGAAGGGGAAGAATCGTGCACGTGGTCAACTGTTTCTATCAAGGAATTGGGAGCCTGAATACCCAAGAATAAAGGTGCTAGGGAAGATCTTCGCTCCTGCCATGAAGTCAAGCGACAGAAGATACAACGGGAGGAGATAGCTGACACAAAGGATAAACAGATCATGTCGACCTTCGTCCAAGACATCAGGAAAGTGGAGATGCCGAAGAAGTTTATTGTTCCTCGCTTCAAGGTTTATGACAGGGGAACACACCCCAAGGGTCATTTCTGGCTGTATAAGCAACTCATGTCCATCTACGACACCAGCTGTAAGCTGTTATGCTGAGTGTTCCCAATGAGCCTTAGGGACACTGCCATGAAATGGTATGAGAGATTGGCCCCACCCTCCGACATTATGCGGTTTGATACTAGGAGGAGGTTAATGAGGTCAAAGGGATATGCCGAGACTATGGCCATAGTGACCTTTAGATTCAGGCTATCCCAGACACTGACTTTTACTGATCCCTAACCAAATGGACCCCAGTAGATACGAAAGACTTAATTTTATGCATTAACAAGTATTCTAATGTGGAAGAAAAGGTTGTGGTTATAAAGGCTAAGGTGGTTGCGTCCAATAAAAAAGAGAAAGAGGTCTTGAGCAAGAAAGGGACATCGGTCCCAGCATCGACCCATATGTCCTCCAAGGGAGTGCACACTGTCTTCAAGGAACCCATCTATAAGATGCTCCACAAAATAAAGAATGAGCCTTTCTTCAAGTTTTCACCTACGATGCAAGGGGACCCCTCCACTAGGAACTTGACTTCTAGGTGCTCGTACCATCGGAACTCCAAGCATTTGACTGGGGACTACAGAGTCTACAAGGTGTTCCTCGAGAAACTTGTACAAGATGGCCACCTCGATGAGTTCATTGATAATGCCAATGTCAAGGGCTCAAAAAAAAGTGCAGAGGGGCCAGCAGGGGGGCTACAACCGTTATAGAAGTCATTCATGCTTGTACGGTCGAATAAACCTCTTACAACTCTCTACAAGCCGACCTCCAAAGGGTGGTGCAAGTTATTAAGGTGGAAGAATAGAAAGACAAGGGGCACTCATCTAAACGAGCTCGACATGAACTAGAGGCGATCTCCTTCTCAAACGCCAACCTTACTGGAATAGTCCTTCCCCACGAGGATACCCTAATTATCACCCTACGGATTCAAAAACACGATGTAAAGAGGATCCTGATAGATTTAGGAAGTTCATTTGAGGTCATGTATCACAGCCTTTTCTAGAAGATGAGGTTCTCACAAAAAGATTTGAAACCTGTAAAGATGCCCCTAGTGGGGTTCAATGGCTCGTATACATTGCCCTTTGAGAAAGATCACCCTTTTGGTTACCGTCGGAATCATCACCACTCCTGTAGAGTTTGTGGTAATAGATTTCGACTCGCCTTATAATGCCATAATGGAAAGGACTTCGCTACATGCCCTGAAAATGGTGCACTCATCGTACCATCAAAAGATCAAGTTCTCAACCTTGAAGGGAGTCATGGAGATCCATGGTGACCAAGCCTCATCTAAAAGTTATTTTTATGTTGCAATGAAGACCAGGGCCAACGGAAAGGAAAAGGAATGAGACCCTAAGGTAGTTGTGGCTAAATAGCAATCATAGTTTGGTTGACTAGGGGTCAACGAACCTATGGTCAACCTAGCTGACCGATCAATGGAGGACCTGGTCAAAGTATTGTTGGAATGGAAATCTCAAGAGTCATTGACAGTGCGTATGTATCAAATATTAAAAATTTTCCTTTAAAACCCTACAAAGCAGAATTAAGATTTACCTTTGAGATCCATTGGGATTGATCTCGTCTCAGCACGAACGCAGAATAGAACAACGACTACAGCTCAACAAACCTCATGACCTTCTGTCATATATCCCCAAACGTCAGAATTCGGATGCAGTATGGGCTACCAAGACCTCTGAATCTTTGCTCTCTCTTTCAGGCTCCCTAAAAAACATAAGTAAAGATAGGATGTTGAAATAGAGAACCTAGACGTCTATATATAGGCTACGACAGAGACCCTAAGGAGAAATAAGGACCAGGCTCCCAATGGACTTAGGATTTCTATGTCCAACCCAGAATAAACATCCTACAGTCTATTAGTAATAAGTCAGTCCGCTAAAGACTAATTATTGATCTTCTAGGCTTTATCTCAAATTTATATTCGAGCTCTTTATTATTATATGTTTAATAATCTCCCCACGTTTAAGATTACAGATGTCCATCAATTAAATAAATTATTGATAATTATATTTAATTGACTTCTTTTATTCCGTAAGACCTTACCACTCAACTTATTCGTCATGTCGGATAATTAAATCTGACTGTAGGGTTTGACATGAACAAAATTTATGAGCTCCCTCAAGAGAACATTATCAATCCATTTAAATATTAGGATGTTGTTTACTTTAATATTTAATTTTTACAATACAAATAACATCGTCTCTCAATTTATTGAGCTTATTGACCCAATATGAATCACTCTTTGATGAATTAAAGTGACAAACATTATATGCACATGGAAATCATAATAAGTCTAGGGATTAAGAGCATAAACAATCATAATAATCTTTAGGTATTTATTATGTTATTAAATCAATAAAAGATAATAACCTCAACATGAGTTTGTTTAATACACAAAGTGTACTAGTGCAATAATCCGAGACATCATACAATTTCTTATAGTCAAAACAGACTATGCCAGAATATTACTCTATAATCATACCGATGACGTGTCCAATTATATCTACGATTGTGAGCATATCTCATATTATACAAGGATTCGATAATCTGGTCTTCTATGTATATGTTGAACTCTACAAATCAGATTATCTATAATGTAAAATATAAGACACGCATGCATATCATATATAAAATATAATACAGAAATTTTGCCCATATAAATTCTCAATAAAATGGAAAGAATAACTTTTTATTAATTAATAAAACGAGTTTCACTACAAAAATAAACTTTTAGTATACTACTCTATCAAGTATACCTCTGTCCTGGTGATGATGAGAGGTTTTTTCTTGTAGGGGCATCACTGGGAGAAGCCAAAAGGTCTGACATGACAAACTTCCTCTAGTACAATTCTGATGTGTTTGCTTGGACACCTGCCGAGATGGCAGGGATAAGTCCTGAAGTGATTTGTCACCTACTACATGTTGACCCAACCTTTGAGCATGTGAAGTAGAGATCTTGACAGTTAGTTCCCCATCACATTTAGGCGGTTGACAAGGAGGTGGATCGATTGCTCGAGGTGAGGTCCATCAAGGTGGTCCAATTCCCTTAGTGGTTATTTAATACCGTTTGTGCTAAAAAGAAAAGTGGCAAGTGGCAAGTCTGCGTGAACTTCACATACCTCAACAAAATATTTCCCAAAGATGAGTACCCACTTCCAAAAGTCAATCAACTCGTCGATGCCACCGCTAGACATGAATGCATGACCTTCATGGACGCCTTGGCAGACAATCACTAGATCCCATTACATGAAGTCAATCAGGAGAAAATAACCTTTATAACCCCACAAGGGATCTATTGTTACAAGGTGATGTCGTTCGATCTAAAGAATGTCGGTGTCATATATTAGCGCTTGATGAACAAGATTTTTAAGGAATAACTTGGCACCACCATTACATCGACGACATGCTAGTGAAGAGCATGGACAAGGCCGATCACCTGAGGGACCTCAGAATGACCTTTGACGTACTCCAAAAATACGGTCTAAAGTTAAATACGTCCAAGTGTGTGTTTGGGTAAGCTTGGGTAAATTCTTGAGTTACATAGTCACTCACCGAGGAATTGAAGTCAATCTTGACTAGATACAGGCGGTAAAAAGATTCAAAGGCCAAGGACCACCAAGGATATTTAGAAGCTTACTGGGATGTTGGTAGTCCTTAACCGCTTCAAATATAAGTCATCAGATATGTGTAAACTTTTTTTCTCTATGCTTAAAGTGGGCAATGAAAGGGCCCCGAGACAAAGACTGTGATGGGGCCCTTGAGGGGATAAAGAAGTACTTGAAGTCACCTTCCACCCTCTTCGTCTGTATTCTTGGTGAAGCTCTAAACCTCTAACTTTCGGTTTTTGAGTGTGCGGTTTGTGGAACGCTGGTGAGAGAACTTGACACCATCCAGAGACCAGTGTATTATTAGCAAGACCCTACTTGACACCGAGACAAGATACTTGTCGATGGAGAAGCTCATACTTGCACTAGTCACATCAACGATGAAACTTAGGCATTACTTACATGCTTACCCCATTGAAGTCTTTATTGACCAACCCTTGAGGCCTATTCTCCACAAAGTCGATATATCAGGGAGGGTCGCCAAGTGAGCCATTGAGTTGGGGGAATTTGAGATATGATACAAACCTTGCACCTTCATCAAGGGACAGGTATTGGTTGCCTTTATAGCTAAATTATATACGTCCGAGTCCCCTATTAAGAGACTCATGAGAATCCTAACTCAAGTAGCTTATGAGCTCTACACGTCGATGGGTCATTGAACAGAAGGAGGGCAGGAGTAGGTATAGTCTTGACCAATTTTGAAGGAATCACAATGGAACGAGCCATTCAACTTGGGTTTACAACATCCAACAACGAGGCTGAGTATGATGCATTAACATTAGGACTCAGTATGACATTATCTGTTAGGGTCACATGCCTCCATGTTTTCTGTGACTCCCAGTTGGTGGTCAACTAGGTCAATGGAGACTTCGAAGCCCGATATGACAAGATGAATGCATATTATTGACTTGATCTGAAATGTGTACACCCAAGTGCAGACGGTCAAGTTGTAGTAATAATTCGGTTAAATCCGGAGTCGAATTTACAAGGAACTATGATTAGTGTTTTGAAATAAGTAATAATAGAGACCAAGTAACTAGAAATTTTGAGAGTTTGGAGCGATGGGGTTCTTGAATAGAATAAAAGATTCTTTGAAGAGTTTTTTAGACAAAATATAAGATTCTCAAAATGTAACAGTCACTCTTTAGCTCGAGGATCAGGGCATGTGGTGGTTTTGGTTGGGCAGCAAACTTGCCCTTCTCATGTGTGATCATGGACTGGGTGAGTTTTTGAATGTGGCTTTTATAATACTCGAAAGATTGAGTGGTCTGAGTTTTAAAATCAGTGAAAGCCTGAGTGAAACTATGGTTGTAGTTCATTTGGCTTTGCATGAACTGATTTAGTGTGTCCTCTAAGCTCCTCTTTTGTGGTGGTTGGTAAGGTTGGTATGTGGGAGGTCCTTGAGGTGGTGGGTGTGAACCTTGTTGTTGGTTCATGGGAGTTGGTTGTGTGTTTCTCCAACTGCAGTTTGGGTGATTCCGCCACCTGGGTTGTATGTTTCAAAGCATGAGTTGGAGTAAGACTTGTTGAAATTAGAGACAACATTTGTTTGCTCCAACAAAACCTTTTTGAATGCTGGAATTATAGGACACTCCCCAGTAGGGTGTCCTATCAGTGCACAAATTCCATACACTTGTTCAGTGGAAAAGTTGACATCAACTTGATGAACCTTTTTCATCTCTAAAGTTTCAAGCTTTCGGGACAAGGTAGACATTTTTGCTCTCAGGTCATCATCCTCTTTCAAGACATACTTACCCCCTTGGGAAGTAGATGGTTTGGTTTTAACAATTGTAGGGGAGGCTGAGTCCCACATTTAAGAACTGTCAGATAAGGTATCGAAAAAATTGAATGCCTCCTCTGGACTCTTGCTCATAAACTCTCCTTGAGCTATCATTTCAACAAACTGACGTAGTCTAGTGGGCAAGGAGTCATAGAAAAATTCTACCAAAGTCCAATTCTCAAAAGCATGGTGTGGGTAGGACAGGAACAATCCTTGAATCTCTCCCAACTTTGGTAAAAAAAATTTCTTTCTTTGACCGAAAAATTCATGATTTGCCTTTTCAATACATTAGTGCGGTGTAAAGGAAAAAAATTTCTGAAAAATTCATTTTGTAATGCCTGTCAGTCAGGTATTGAAAGAGTTTTTAAAAAATTTAGCCATTTTTTAGCTTTGTCCCTTAAGGAAAAAGGGAAAAGTTTCATCTTGGCCAGTTCAAAATTGTCTTGAAAAGTTCCACATACTTCCTCAAAATCTTTTATATGCATATATAGGTTTTCTGTTTTGAGTCTATGAAATTGAGAGAGTAGTTGAACTGTCCCTGTCTTTACAGTAAAGAGGGGTGCATCTTCAGGAAAGATAAAACAACAGGGGACACTATTCCTTGTGGGATTTAAGTAATCCCTCAGAATTCAAAAGTTAGGTACTTTCCCCTCTCTTACAGGAATTTCCTCTCGTTTCTCACCATTTGTCATTTTACTTTCACAAGAGTCTGTTACTGATCTAGATGAAAGTGGTTCAGATTGATTTATAGATCCAAAAGATTCAGCTGGCAAAATTTGATAATGAGGAGCATTTTTAGACATAAAAGTAATTAAAACAACTTTATATACAGTAAAACAAATTTATACACAAAAAGTGAGGCCTTATTACCTTTTACCGTAAAACACCTTTTATGGTTCCCCGGCAACGGTGCCAAAAACTTGACTTGATCTGAAATGTGTACACCCAAGTGCAGGCGGTAAAGTTGTAGTAATAATCCGATTAAGTCCGGAGTCGAATTCACAAGGAACTATGATTGGTGTTTTGAAATAAGCAATAATAGAGACCAAGTAACTGAAAATTTTGAGAGTTTGGAGTGGTAGGGTTTTTGAATAGAATAGAAGATTCTTTTCAAGAGTTTTTTAGACAAAATATAGGATTCTCAAAATGTAACAACTGCCCTTTAACTCGAGGATCAGGGCATGTAATAGACTATCCAGTTTATTATGTTTGTACTTTGTAACTCAATTAACTCTCGCGTCAACAACAAGTTAATCAAAAGATAAAGATGGATTGTGAGAATTAAGCACATGATTCTGATACCTTTCTAGAAGTTTTACAAGAATTATCTGTGCCGAGACTTAACCCGTCCACAAACAAGCAAGTGTGTCTACAAGGTATCCAACCATGGCATTAAGGGTTCATTCTTTGAATAAAGCGCAACAATGGTGGAGATTGAAAGGTTGTTATGAAGAGCTAGTCGGGGTACTTGCCTTGAACCAACGGGTCTTTCTATGCAGGAATCATCCGTATCATACAGAAAGCCCTTGGTTAAACAAAGTACCTCAACTTTGCTAGGTGCATTCAACCATCCATTGAGCAGGTGGAATATAAAGCATTAAAGCATGAAGGAGTTGTACAAACATAGCTTCCAAATAATCTTTACATACTCATCACCTCTTACTAAAGAGTGAATGAGGAACTACTTACTTTTTATGGCCTTGAAAAAGTTAGAAAAGTGAATGCTACTCATCCCTCTAAGTAGAGGAGCTACTAAATGAAGCAAACTAAACAAAGAGCTTATCTTCAATGAAGAATAAGTGAATCACTTTCCACCTTTCACGGCTTTGGTAAAATTTCAGAAAAGTGGAAGAGTTTCACTCTTCTAAGAAAAAAGCATACTCAAGCAATGAAAGTGAAATACATGAACAATAAAAGTAGAAGAAAACTAGTTAATTTTGGAGGATTTTCACCACAATCAAAAGATGAACTCTCTCTCTTGATACTTTGTAAATAAAAGCAAGTACAACTACAAGGGGAGTCTAATCCTCCATCATGGTTGTCACAACATGAATGTAAAGACTTAGCATAAGTAAATAAAAGACTTCAACTACAAGGGGANGTTGTCACAACATGAATATAGAGACTTAGCATAAGTAAATAAAAGACTACAACTACAAGGGGATTCTAAGCCTCCATCATGGTTGGTATAAATGCAAAATAAAAACATAAACATGAAATATTCAAGAACTAGATTACTAAACACTCTTACTTTACAAGAACAAGGATTGCTCCCCCTTTTCTCTACAAGAG
>CAUOFW020001848.1:0-40424 GCA_963454935.2 Ilex paraguariensis | reverse complement strand
GTTGTACTAAAGTACTTATGTTCTGTGGTTCTTCTTTCTTTACTAAAACATGTTAGGTTCCAGTGGTGTAGTCTTCTCAGGATTCCAGAGGATGTTCGAACGTGAGTTGGCGTTCGAACGTGGTACTCAAGTACCTCAGTATTTTCCCTTTATTGACTGCAACATGTCATGTCTTAACAGCTGGTCTTGGTAGGATTTTAGAGGATGTTCGAACATGGGTTGACGTTCGAACGTTCTTGCTTTGTTCCAACCTTTTGCAATTTTATTTCCTATTGTGCTAGTGTTACATTCAAGTGTGATTTTTGTTGTTCTTAAGCCTTTGTTCTCTTTAGGACCTGAAATGTCATTACTTAAACTCCATCAAAGTATNCAATCACTCAAGACAACTTTCGAACATGGAGTGGTGTTCGAATGTTGTACTAAAGTACTTATGTTCTGTGGTTCTTCTTTCTTTACTAAAACATGTTAGGTTCCAGTGGTGTAGTCTTCTCAGGATTCCAGAGGATGTTCGAACGTGAGTTGGCGTTCGAACGTGGTACTCAAGTACCTCAGTATTTTCCCTTTATTGACTGCAACATGTCATGTCTTAACAGCTGGTCTTGGTAGGATTTTAGAGGATGTTCGAACATGGGTTGACGTTCGAACGTTCTTGCTTTGTTCCAACCTTTTGCAATTTTATTTTCTATTGTGCTAGTGTTACATTCAAGTGTGATTTTTGTTGTTCTTAAGCCTTCATTCTCTTTAGGACATGAAATGTCATTACTTAAACTCCATCAAAGTATAATTAGTCCAAAAAGGCATAGTAAAAATTGTTAACTTTACGCACGAATCAATTATCAACAGGTGAAATAAAAAATGGGAGGGTTTAAGGAGATTAAAATGTCTTAGATTCCTAGGGATCACAACAGCCACGTCGATGCACTAGCATGCCTAGCCTTGCCCTTGACATTAGACATTATTTAAAGAATAACTGTAGAACACATGGATAGACCTAGTATAAATAACATTGATGCCAAGAACATACTCTTATAGACGCTCGGGACATACCTCTAAGCTAGATGAACCCTATTGTCACGTACTTATTAACTAGGGAACTTCCTAGAGATGCCAAAGAAGTCAGGAAGATGAAACTCAAGGCTCCGAGATTATGGGTATCCCCCGACGAAAAACTATATCAAAAATCCTTATCGGGACCCAATCTACAGTGTATCCCTGAGGACAAGGTCGAGCCAATTTTGTACGAAATCCATAAAGGGATATGCAATAGTCATATGGGCAGAAGGTCTCTTTCACACCGAGCCATGTCTCAAGGGTATTAATGGTCATATATGTAGAGAGATACCAAGAAATGTGTTCAAAAATGTGATAAGAGCCAAACCTTCCCATAATTTACCAGCCAACAGGTGACCTTAACTGACTGACAATTTTTTCTCAATGGGGTATAGACATAGTGGGCCTGCTACCGAGATCACCTTTGAATAATAAGTTTTTCGTAGTGGTTACGGATTACTTCACGAAATTGATTGAAGCTGAGTCACTTATTTCGCATTCGGGATGTTGACACCAAAAAAATCGTATGGCAAAATATTATTACCCAATTTGGGATTCCACAGTCCCTCGTGTCTGACAATGACACCCAGTTCAATAGTGGCTCATTCAGGGTATTTTGCTCAGGATTTGGGATCTGTAACTATTATTCCACCCCGACATACTCACAATGTAATGGGCAAGCAAAGGCCTCAAACAAAATGGTGTCGACGAGGATCAATAAAAGGCTAGAAATGACAAAGGGCAGATGGACCGAGGAGTTACTCAATGTCTTGTGGGCATATAGAACCACTCTGAGAGCATCTACAAGAGAAACCCCTTACGCTATGGGGGTGGAAGCTGTCATACCCTAGGAAATGGGGTTCCAGACCATACAAAGAGGAGAGGAGAGGAGATGAGGGAGCTAGCGACCTTACAATTGGCGAAGTATCAAGACAAATTATCTCGACAGCATCAAAGGAAGGTCTGAGTGAGGAACATTCAGGTGGGGGACCTGGTGTTGAGAAAGGTAGTGGGTGGCACTCAGGAGCCAACCGACGAAAATCTTGAATCTAATTAGGAGTCCATACAAATTTATCACAATGGGAGACACAGGGTCATACTGACTCGAAGGCATGGAGGAAAAGATGTAGCTCGTCTGTAGAATATATCCAATTTGAAGAAATATTACTACTAAGCAAATCTTGCAATATGTATTATGTCAGGCAAAATTAACATGAGCCTGGAGCTCGGTCCTTGGGGTACGGCACCGAGAAGGGTAATCCTTCATAATTGGAGAACCACCCTTGAAAAAATTAACACGAGCCAGGAATTCAATTGTTTGGGGCAAGGCCCCAAGAGGGTTAAGCCTCCACAATTGGAACATCGTCCTCAAAATAATTAACACAAGCTTCGAGCTCGGTCGTTAGCGGTACGGCCCTGAGAAGGATAAGCCTCTGCAAATGGAGCACTACCCTTGAAAGAATTATTACAAGCCTTGAGCTTGGCCGTTTGGGGCATGACTCATAGAGTGGAAAGCCTCCATAAATGGAGTACCGCCCTCGAAAGAATTAACACGAGCCTAAAGCTTGGTTGTTGGGGCACGGCCCTGAGAGAGGTAAGTCTCCACAATTGGAGCACCACCCTCAAAAGAACTAACATGAGCCTAGACCTCGGTCATTAGGGGCATGACCTTAAGAAGGGTAAGTCTCCACAAATAGAGCAATACCCTCGAAAGAATTAACACAGAGTCTCGAGCTTGGTCGTTAGAGGCATGACCTGGAGAGGGGTATGTCTTTGTGATTAGGTAAAGGCATTACCTGCAAAGTAGTTCAGAAATGGAAATTGGTTATAAAGGAAAGAAAAAGTTTGACTAAAACAAAAATGCATTGAAAAAGTGGAGGCTTTGAGTCCTTTGGGCTTACAAAAAAAGAAAGGAGAAAGAAGGCCTACATAATAAGAGCAAGGTTAAGGAACACGGGTCATAGAAGCTTCATGCCTTGATGCCTCCTCTTTGGTCTCTGCTACTGCCGTCACCGCCTCGCCACCTTTCGAATGAAACCTCGCCACCGAGGTCAGCAACCACATCTTCTAATTCTCTAAACTCACTGAAGTTTGGGTTAACCTCGGGGGTATCTAGGAGCGAAGGATCCCGAGGATGAAAGGGGAGAGAAGAAGAAAAGAGCCTGAGGGGGATATTTCATTATCGTCCGAGTCCCCATCACTTAACGGGATGAGCTCATTTATAGCCACCATTCCCCCTCATAGGGACCTCCGTTTGCACCCCTTGTTGCCCTGTTGCACCTGCACCTGATTGGCCTTCTTGAGGGGGTGCAACCTTATTGACCACCTACTAGGGAACATATGAGTGCCTTGAAAAAGCTCAGAACTAGCATCCACCCCTATCGCTTGAAGTGTCTTACCCCATTATTTCTTGAAAGGTTTGTTTTGACCATTTGTAAAAGTGGGGATGAATTGATCCCGACACTTATTAAAGGCCTCAAGGCAGATGAATTGATCCAGATCGCTCTTCCTCTAACCTCTCGACCTTTGAAGTCAAGGCCACGCAGTACGCCTCCGCTTCCAGTAATTTAGTCTCAACTGCCAAAACTTTGAGCTCAACCTCAACCATCCTCTTCTTTGACTCAGTCTCAGAAGCCTTATTTTTATCCATCTCAAAGAAGAGGCCTTCATCACGTCAGATGAGGTCGGCAATGTTCCTCGCTTGTTTGGCCACCGTTCTCTCCACCTGGCCGTTGTGACAGTCCTTCACCTCCAGCATAGACTGGGCTTGTTTAGCCTTGGTCAAATAGTCCCAGAAGTGATCAATGATGACCCCATCTATTCGCATGCTTAAAAAATATGTTCAAGTTGAGATGCCACAAAAAAGGAAGAAGGAAAACAGAAGAACAAGGACTTTAACCACCAAATTATGTTGAATCACCCCCTAGAGGAGGCGATTGTCAAAGTAGTCATTGTGGATGGCCATGGTGGCCTCAAAATGTAGGACCACATTGGCCGCAGGGCTACATCAGCTGAGTGGATAACGAAGTCCGATAACAAAACTGCCTTGTCTTTTCTTATGATGGCACGGGGGCCCACTCCTCAGTTTGGGTGAGATGAGGTGGGGTGTCGCGTTGACGTTTCATCTGGCACTCAGTGATCGAGTCATCCTCATGCCCTTGGTGTTGCCCTTATCGACAGCTGGATGGGTCAAAAGGAACCACTTGTCTGGAAGGCGGAGAAGGTTCTCGGTGTTATTGTTGCCGTTGCCGCTGCTGCTGCTATTGTTGTTGTTGTTGTTGCTACTCCTGTTGTGGTCGCAATTGGAAGGGAGCAACAACCATGGTCCTAGAGGACCAACCAGGTCCAAAGGCAAGGTCCCTATTTGCCTCTACGACGACCTCTAAGTCCTCGATTGTGATTCGGGAAAAATGGAGCATCTTAGATTCAAAAGGGGGAGGGGAGTTGGAAGTAGAGGGAATGGCTTCAGAGTCTCTGTCAGGGTCACCATAAATGTTAGCCTCTTCTTCTTCTCCCAAGGAACGATCTAACCAGATGAAAGGGTTGAAGGGGCTCAGGAAGTTGGAAAAAATAGGTGTAGCTGGGTCGATACCCCAAAAGTATGTGCGCAGCCTAAGCAAAGGGGTTCTTCGGCTCAAGGGTCCAAACCTTCAGAGGTCACCAAAAGCAATAGAATATTATAGAGGCTGGATGACATCCCTCTTATAACCCTCTGCAAGAAAGAAAGAAGACAAATTAGTACCAGAATATCTCTCAAGAAGGGTGGGACACGGTGAAAACAGACACTCTTGATCCCCTTGGTTCCTTGGGGAAGTAAAGGCCATCATATTCAAATCCTTCACCCGTCTCCCATCTACCATTAATCATGATGAGATCCCGGGTGTAGCCTTTGTCTGAGTTAAGCACGTGCGCCACCAAGTACATGGAAGGGTCCCAAGACTTGATGTAGTACTTCTCATTGTTGGCTATCTTTAAATCATAGCAAAAGGGGATTTCATCTACCCTAAGATCCATCCCTAGCTGAGCATTAAGGGTGACTACACTCATTATTATCCTTAATAGACTAATGCAACACTGGAAGGGGAAGAGTCTCAAGCGCATCGGGAGCTTTAAGAGAAGAGGAGCGAGGGGGAACCTAACTCCTCCTTCCATAATGGCCTTGGTGTGGAAAAACATAGGATCATTAGCTTCGATCTCAATTCTGTGGAATATAGGGCTAAAGATGATGGTGAAAATGTCCGTGGGGATGCCATAAGTAGACCTATGACATCTAAATTGAACTCGATCACATGTGTCCTTCTTAAGCTTTTCTACTTTTTTGGGCCAACTAGTGGACCTAGGGGTTGTGGTTCTACGTATCCTAGCTATGGAAGTACTATAGAAGAAGGAGAGGAAGAAGATTTCAAAGGAAAGATACATATAGTCACTGTTAGCTTGTTTTCATCGAAGAACTGCTCGGGAGATCAAGGGCCTTAAGAGAATTGTGTGTTTGAAGAGTCTTTCACTTGCTGAAGTTTTTCCTATTTATGCCATTTTGTAGGTGAGGGTGGAAATCGAAGAGGCAAGACAATTGATTAGAATTCAACAACAAGCGACAAATGTGCAAGTAACCACCCCCAAAAATCAGGCGTGCTAAGGAAGCCTCCATTCTCCGTGTGACTCCTTTCCCATGATGCAGAGAAAATGGAGCCTAGGGGCAGTTGATGGGACATTGATGGCCAACCAATGAGAATCTGACATGTGGGCCATATGTAGTTGTCAAAACACGTGCAATTCATCAAAAATATGATACCGAGCAAGTAGAGTACTCGGGTCCGATAAGTAAACTTGGGATTGAGCATTAAATAAGGTGTGACAAGTCATTAATGGGGATTGCGTTGGTGTGACAGGTCATTAATAATTGACTAATCCTCAAAGAATGTGAAAATAATTGTCATTACGTGGTAATACAGACATCTAGACTGAGGGGAGGGAGTCTTAGGAGCTCCCATGGGGGTCTAGTAGCTACTTATAAATGCTCGGCCGTAGGTTCTGTGCATTTGTTTAGAGCACTTGATGGTCAGGGGATGGAGCCATGAATGCTCGGCTTATTCTTAAGTGCGAATTCAAACACCCAATCACTCAACATTAATGTGGTGTGACGAAATGACACTTATTTTGCTAAATTATGAGCACAAGCTACTAAAGTATAGGATGAGACTCTGAATGGGAGAGACATTATTGCAATCTGAGGTATAAATGCCCCTCTAGAAGCAAAATAAAGGTACATAAGCTTAATTATGCATTTATTTATCTTTTGATATTTGAATTGTATTTTATTTTGTTATATCTATATAATAAAACACCTAGAAGATTGAATTTTTATCTCACACATATTTTTCCTTCTAAAATCATCTCATCACCCAATTTTATCATATGTTTATTCATTTAATATTTGATTAATTTGTAATTTAACATAATTATTATTTCATACATTATCTATACACAATAATGTACACGTGTTGAAAATTTTTTATGAAATTATAAATTTTTAGAAAATTTTGATGTTAATTTTTTAAATAATAATAGATAGAAATTAANTGATCGCTATCTTAATCCATTGTAGGAATTCTCATATGCAAAATTCATATTTTTAATATACAAAAAGGTGTCAAATTGATTGCAGATGAAATTTTACAGTGATGAACATATCTCATCCTCTTGCGAGAAGTACTTGCACCTTAAGTCCTTTAATTTATGATAAATAATTGAATGACAGTCTGAGTCAGTTTCATATTACTTTCGATTCACAACATTAAAAATACAAAGAAAAGGTTTTAATATTTAAGAACTAGTTATTCCTTGTGCTTGAAGACACGGAGTAATAAAAAAAAATGGTTAACATATTTATATTCATACCAAAAATTAAATCACAAACATAAAGGAGAGATAAAAAATTTTAAGCACCAATTGTAGTGGGGGTGAGTGGTGGTAATGACGGTGGGCGATAGTGGTGATGATGGGAGACATGGGTAAGGCGACGATCGTAGTGGTGGTAGCAACTGTGGGTGACAATGGTAATGATGGTGGTGAGTTTTGAGTGACGATGATGGTAGTGACAGTAGTGGGTGGCAACGGTGATGGTGGTGGTGGGTGTGAATGGTGGTGGATGACGGTGATGGTAGTTGGCAGTGGTGGTGGTAGGACGATGACGGTGTTAGTGAGCAGTGATGATGGTAGTGGTGGACGACGATGGGTGCTTCTAGGCGACAGTGTGATGAATGGTGGCAAATGACGGCGGTGGTAAGCGTGGTAGGGATAGACGACAGTGGGTGACTGTAGTGGTTGGCAATAACAAGTGGTGGTAGTAGGTACGATGGGGTAGGTGACAGTGCCTAGTGGCAATGGGTGGTGGTGAGTGCTGACAGTAGACGACGGTGGTAATGAAATGATAATGGTAATAATAATAAATACAATAATAAGATGATGGTGGTGGTGAGTGACGATGGTAGTGGTGGGGTGGGGGTGAAGGTGGGGGCAGTGACGATGGTGGGTGTGGCGATGGTGGGTGTAGGGGTGGTGGGTTGGTGATGGTGGTGGTGGTGGTGGTGGGACAGTGGGAGTAGTAGGAGTGATGGTGGGACAGTAATGATAATGGTATGGTGGTGCGACAGTGGTGGTGGTGGGGCGGTGGAAGTGGTGGTAATAGTGGTGGGGCAATGGAAATGGTGATGGTGGTGGTGGTGGGGTGGTGGGTATGGTAGGGTCACGATAGTGATGGTAGTGGGGTGGTGGTAGTAGTGGTGGGTGGTGGAGTGGTGGGAGTGGTTGTGGTAGAGGTAGTGGTGGGGTGATTTCAAATACAATTTTTTTTTTAAAGTACTTATGAAAAATAATTCGTAAAAGTATTTTTAAAAAGTCACTCTAAACATGTCTTTAGAGGTTTATTTTTCTTATTAAATTTGGGATGCTAATATTAACCGTTAGATTAACTTTAAAATAAAATTTAAAACGATTTCAACCGCGAATAATAAAAATTATTTTATTTATCTTTTGATATTTGAATTGTATTTTATTTTGTTATATCTATATAATAAAACACCTAGAAGATTGAATTTTTATCTCACACATATTTTTCCTTCTAAAATCATCTCATCACCCAATTCTATCATATGTTTATTCATTTAATATTTGATTAATTTGTAGTTTAACATAATTATTATTTCATACATTATCTATACACAATAATGTACACGTGTTGAAAAAATTTTATCGAATTATAAATTTTTAGAAAATTTTGATGTTAATTTTTTAAATAATAATAGATAGAAATTAATTTTAAATGATGTAATCAAATAAATAAAAAATAAAAAAATTATTATTTAATATAATAAAATTAATTTTTTAAACGATCAAATTTTATGTTTTATTATGCTTTAGACACGTGTTATAAATACTGGATATAAATTGGGAATCGAAAAAATCTTGTTGTGGGNCGATCAAATTTTATGTTTTATTATGCTTTAGACACGTGTTATAAATACTGGATATAAATTGGGAATCGAAAAAATCTTGTTCACCCGTTTCTGGTTTTTGTTTTTTTGTTTTCAGAAAGTGACATTCTCTTTGCACGCACGCATTTATTTGTCGTAATACGTCACTCCTTTTCCACTAGCATTCGCGAGATTATCCAGCTTTTCGTCTTCATCGTGAAACCATAGCTTTCTCTCTCTTGAAAACCATGGCGTTGAGGTATGGTGGACGCAAGTTGTCCTTCGACGTACTCACCGCTAGCACCTTCTTTGAAGACGGCGACGACGATGAGACCCCCATCTACAGATCCAATTCAGGGCCTCCAATTCACCAAAATGGCGTCGCATCAAATCCTAACCGCCGAAAACGGAAGAAGAAAAAGAAGCAGCTGATGGAGTGTTCGATATCCGAAAATTCAGTCACCGATGGAGGCATCGAGGGGGTTATGGATGATTCTGTGAATCAGAGGGTTTTCGAGAACGGTAATTGTACGAAAGAATTGGAATTGGAATCGGATTGTAAGGGTTATAATTATAGTGTTTCCAGTGTTGTATGTGAGGAAGTGGTGATGGCGGAAGGGAGTGGTGGTGGAGAGATTGTGTGCACAGTGAGTTCGGTAAATGGACCGGAATTTGGGAATTCGCATGGTTGGGAATTGAGGCAGAGGAGTGTTGCAAATGGAGGAGGAGGAGGAGGAGGAGGAGGGAATGAGGAAGCAGAAGTTTTGGATTCGCGGATTGATAAGAATGCGAAGGAAGAGGGTAGGAGTAGTAGCGGTCAGGAATTGGATTTGGCGATGGGGAAACAACGGGTGGAGCAGAATGGGGATGCTGGGAGGAGATTGGGAAAGGGAGAGTCGTTGGACTGGAAGAAATTTATGGAGGAAGATCCGAATTGTAAGTGAATAATCTCTTCTTGCGTCTCAGTTTTCAAAGTATTGATTTTTCGACATTGTCGGAATCTCCATGATATTATTGGTAAGATTGGTAGTTGTTTGAAAGAAATAACTTGTATAAATGAACAATTTCCTAACAATTTCCCCTTTGGCAATTCTATGATAAAATATAAGAATTAGAAATTCATTATTTATAATTGACTAATTCTATGAAGTCACAACTTGTAATGCTTTAACGCTCGGAAAGAAAAAACTTGTAATACTTCGCTGAATTTGAAATTATATATAAATCCCCATTTAAAGAAGATACTGTAGAAGATAATAATGAAGTTGAAATACATAAACATATTGTTGCTGAGGTTGATATTTGTTTGAAGGAAATGACTTGTAATTTGTAGTGCCTTACTGGATTTGGGATTATATAAATACTCCCTTCAGGAATAGGCATGCCTGCAAAACTTTTTTGTCCTGATACTGGTGAAAGTAGTCATATCTTACATGACATATTTTAAGCTTTCAAATATGTAGCTTAGTGTTGTTAAAAAATCATTTTACAGTTCTTGTAAACAAATGGTTTCCGGGGACACCTTCTATGGCCAGCATGTGTCCTTGGGTTGACTTGTTAGTTTGCCAGTTGAAAATGGTGTTGGTGATTCTACATTATTTATATGTTAGGGCTGAACTCGATGAGGCGAGTTATGTGGTTTTGAGATCAAATTAAGGAAACAGTGAATGCCTTGTAGAACAATTCTTGAGCATGAAAGGGTGGTTGGGAGTTTTGAAATTATTGAAGAACTGTGGAACATGTGAAACAAGGTTAAAAATGAGAGGAGAGAAAATACTTTTTCAAAATTTTTTAGATCTTGTGTAAGATCCATGTTGACAAATGCTTATCATTAATGTTTGTTCATAGTTGGCCTGTTTGGGATTCTAGACACACAGGATGAGTAACCTCTAAAAAGTACGAAAATTGCATTTGGATCAATTTCATATCCACGAATGGTAATGCTGATTGATCTTTTTGTTGGTTGTTGTAGGTGATTTATTTATACTCGAGTAATCCATTTACCATTGACATTCTTATGCATTTCCTAAACTCATCTCCTGTTTTCCTGGTCTCGCAAACACATTATTTTTCCATCACAGGCACCATAGTTGTCACGCTCCAAATTCTGAAGGTTGATACAGTGTAAATATGATAATTAGATTGCACTTTAGCACAAGCCATTGGAAAAGCAAACTTGGATTCGCAAGTTACATACTACATAGTGACTGAAAAACAGGTCATAGTGACACACTGTCTTCCATATATCAACCTCTAAATTGTACCATTGTACACAAGTCTCCTTGAAGTTACCACAGGACCACTTGAGTATATACATCTACATTTCACAGAGTTCTTATAGAAAAGCACTGCAGTTGCTCACCTGAAACAGCCCTTAAAATCCCATGAAATAACTAGATACCACTAAACACACATGATATGATACACATCACTGGTCAAGCAACAAGCTTTGAGATAACTCAGGAACTGGGTGGCTTCCTTCACCGCCATGCCTTTGACATGAAAATGTAACGAATGAGCTCATGCTCAATAAATCAAACTCATGTAACAATTCATATCATGATATCGAGCGAAAAATGAATGACAATGTACCATAAAAGCTAAAATTTTCGATACAAATGCATATCACTGGATTGATCTTTGTCTCTCAAATATCATGATCATTTGACATAATGATTGGTGCAACATAAAGAAGTATCTATAGTCTTTTGACCAAGGTCACGACAGCTACCTCGTTTTAGGTGCTTTAACAGTAGGGATATGAGTGACCCCATGTCCCAAGGGTGCTAAAAAAGAATCCCGGCAGAGTTTCTTTCATCAAAAGAGTCACAATCCCTGTGTATATAGTTCACCACGGTTCCACAAGCAAGCATACACACTCATTTGCCACATATTGTCAACACTATGTTTCAAGAAGATTGAATAACAACACAATGCATAATCATTTCAATTTATCTCTTTGTAACTCTTTTCTTTTTTAAAACTCGTCATATTATGTCCTTCGGAACTCGATCATATGCCTACTCTAAATCTATAAATAGCATATGAAGATTGTTTTTTTTCTCCATAACCCTCCATTAGTCTACTAAGTATATAGTTTTAGTTGTTGATCTCCCAAGCAGAAATCCAAATTGATTCTCTGATGCCATTGTTTCAAGTCTTAGTCATTGCTTGATCACTGGCCCCCAAACTGTCATTGTATGGCTGATTAAATTAATATCTCGATAATTTGTGCAACTCTTGATGTCCCATTTGTTTTTATGTAAGTACTAAAACAGTATTCCTCCACTCATCTATCATCTTCTTAGTTGTTATAATCTTATTAAGTAGTTTAGTTAAGCACGATACCCCTACATCTTCTATACACTTTCAAACCTCAACCGGTACACCATGTGGTCCTAAGGTTTTTTTGTTGATGCATTATTTACTTCAAACACATCAATTCTAAGAAAAAACTTATTTTCGCTAGTCTCACTTTGATTTTTGTATTGTCCAACCTCTGAGTTTCCTATATGATCCTCATTTAATAATTTCTCAAAATAAGTTTTTCCACTTTCCTTAATTTCCTCATTTTTTTATCAGCACTCTAAATCCTTATTTAAGATATACTATGTGGTTAACATGCTTAGTTTTTCTTTCTCTTAANCAGCACTCTAAATCCTTATTTAAGATATACTATGTGGTTAACATGCTTAGTTTTTCTTTCTCTTAAGCAAGTCTATATATATTTCTCTCTCCATCCGTTGTATCTAGCTTCAAATAAAAATCGCATATACTTTATACTTGATTTTTTGTTACTGTTTTTTTAACTTCTTTATTTAGAAGCTTTTATTGTTTGATAGTTTCTTTGATTCTAGAAGCTGCTTTTTTTTTTTTATTGCAATGGTCATACCCTTGTTTCCTCTACAGAAGTTAGCTTTAGGAGTGCTAAAATGTGATTTTTATTATACTGATTATAGAATGATTTTTTTCCTGGGATTTTGTGATCAAGGACAAATTTAGATTGGAATATTGTCATACTATATTTAATTTCAGGTCCATTTTCCGTTGATTTGTTCACTGTAAATTGCAATTGTAAAAAATCCAATATCTTTTCTTTCTTCCTGCACTATGTCAGACACATTTTCTGTGGAGAAGTTACCTGTGAAATACTTCATGGAAGAGATGCATGGTGGAAATTCATTACGGAGGACTACGACTCTAGGGAATGAGAAAGAACGAGAAAGAGTGTACGATACGATATTTCGCTTGCCATGGCGATGTGAACTGGTGAAGTGGCTGTCCTATCACAACTTTATGAAGCATTACATACTTTTGAGTCATATACTTGGTCGTTGTCACAAATATCCATTTTTCTTTTTGTTTTGGTGTTAGATATATGTATGCATGTTTTTGTGTCTCAGGATGTAGTTTTTTGGTCCTACATTGCTATACANGGTCGTTGTCACAAATATCCATTTTTCTTTTTGTTTTGGTGTTAGATATATGTATGCATGTGTATGCATGTTTTTGTGTCTCAGGATGTAGTTTTTTGGTCCTACATTGCTATACAGAGATTGAGGGCTGGACCTCACCTTTTGCTCAAAGTGTCCTTTTTTTCGCTTTAGCACTTGAATAAAAAAAAAGAGGTGTCCTTTTTCTCTCCTCCAAGTATTAGAGAGCTTTTGAAGTTTGAAAGGGGAATCCATATATAATATATTGTANCTAAGTGTCCTTTTTTTCGCTTTAGCACTTGAATAAAAAAAAAGAGGTGTCCTTTTTCTCTCCTTCAAGTATTAGAGAGCTTTTGAAGTTTGAAAGGGGAATCCATATATAATATATTGTACTGGCTGTCTAGTTTATGAATTGAATTGATTTACACAAAATAATTTCTTTATGACAGATTCTTAAGGATGACAATGCTTTTGCAGCTTATAGATGTTGGCTACTTCGTCTGTTTCGATTCGTTTCTGTCACTGTTGACTATGATGCCAACAAGGATTCTTATGACCTTTTGGAGGCTTCTTAAAACAAGGTTTGTTTCTTGTTTATTTAAATAATTCTTTCATGGAATATAGTAGTAGTAGGATATCACATGCCAGGGTATTACTTTTTGACCCTCTAACTGCATTTGACCATAAAAAATGTTTTATTAAAGGTTGCTTTTTTTGTCATTTGCATACTCTTCGATTAATATGCATTGTATATTTTTTTCCCTGCTTTACCATTGAAACCTAATTGTGGAACTGGTCTAATGTGGACTGTTCTGATCAACTATCATGAATTGGAGACGTTTTTCTTGCACAGATAGTAGTAAGCTTTTAGAACCTGATGTTCTTAGTTTTAATATTTTGGAGAAGTGCTTGGGCAAAAGCAAAGATGTGGATTTTTTCTTCCTGCTACTGCACAGGAAGATATTATTTGTTCTATCATTCTCCTCACAGCACTTTCTTGTGTCATTTGACATTATAGTAAATGCCACATCCTTAAAAAGGAGATTGTAGCATGTAAAATTTCCAATTTGTTAGCAGGATTACAGGATCGAGGAGGAGCCCGGAAAATAAAGATAGAGAGTGAAACTTCATCAGTTCAATGTAGCACCTCATACATGAATAAGATTCCAATTCTGATTTAATTTATTATTTTCTCAGAAAACCAACAAGAAACTTTGTGGTCCTAGTGCTCTGTTAGGTAGCAGTGAGGAGCATTGGTGGAGTGATTTACTTCTCAGAACAAGAGATGTTATTGTACTTGAGTTTTATTTCCTTGAAACGTAGATGTATCGAAAACAAATTGGATGCTTTACGCTAGTTTGAATTCAAGTCTACCATTTTATTTGTCATTCCCTTAGAAATCATAGTCACATAAGCTCCATACTTTGCTCTCTGCTTTATTTTATTGACTAAGTTAATCTCAAGATAAAGCCAGGAGTCAGCTAAAATATCAAAAAAGCTCATGTCAAATTACAAAGAAGAAATTTGTGCAAAGGCTTCTAATTCTGCGAATTGTGCCAGTTCCCATTTTTATTTGCCTGCTACTTGTTTCATGGCTTTTATTTGAGCTGCAGACCCCACTCTATCAGGCCTGCCTTTCTTTTTTCTAAAAGAAAAGGGACATATGAACAGGAGATTAATAGGTTATATGCTCTTACCAAGAAAGCTAAAGAAAATGGATGGTTATAAAAATTAATAATGAATTTGCTCAAGATGAGAAGTGCATTACACTCTTGTTGATTCTTCTGCAAAAGTTAAACTTTCATTTTGTTTTCTATTTGGATGGTTAAGTGTAATGCAAATGCTCAAGCAGTCAAGCAATATGAACCTGAAGATGAGGGATGCTGGTAGACTAATGTNCTAAAGTTAAACTTTCATTTTGTTTTCTATTTGGATGGTTAAGTGTAATGCAAAAGCTCAAGCAGTCAAGCAATATGAACCTGAAGATGAGGGATGCTGGTAGACTAATGTTGCCCAATAAAAACCAGCTTTTAAATTTCAAGAGACCCATTTAAATCCAGCACATGGGCATAATATAATTTCCTGCAGTGGATTTGTCCTTTCAATTGATTCTGTTATTATTATTCGGACTTTACACTGTGGTGTTCTGGGGATTTTAACTTATGAGTTAATTAAGAAAGATGTTCCCAACCTATGACTCCTTGTTAACACATTCTCCATCGCCCCCCCCAACCCAACCCAACACACACACGCACAAAATATAAAGAAAAAGGCATGCCAGAAGAGGGTGCTCAGCCATTGACTACAACGCTGAGGAGGGAACCTAGTATGGGGTGCTTTCAGAGCCAAACATGAAGATGAAACAAAATATGTTTGTGCTTTTGTAGAGACAATGGTAGACCTGTAACATAGACCTAGTACTCTCCTAAGCAGTCCAGAAAAAGTCATGTAGGTGCTGCTTTTGAAGGGTTCAAAAGTAGAATGTGGTCCAAAACGAGCTAACGCGAGTTTTCGAATGAAGGTTTTCCCCTTTGTGAACATCACTAAGATAGGCTTTTCCCCGAACCATTGACCGGGAGGGAGAAGTTGATTCATTCAATGAAGCTTTATTGGTTTGATCTAGTAAGGGGGTGTTAGAAATAAACCACCGCCCGGCAAAACAACGGTTTACAAAAGAGCGACCTGGGACATCGAGCCAAGAGCCCCAATGCACGTATTCGGAGCTACCCAGATGCCGGGAGGCAAAGAAGTAGTAGAAAATGTTGAAGAGGATACAACCCACTCTTGGACTTAAGAATATGCGCGTCGCGTGCTTGATCTAGCAATCTTGGACAATTCTTTTGATGAACTGTCACTAAACTAAAAAAGAAGGAAGAGAAAGAACTGGGATTTATGTAGGCTTGCTTGCTTAACAAGCTATTCGTCCTTTCAAACAAGACTACGTTGCCAATAAAAAATCCTTCTTCTAATAATGAGAAATTATGGATAAATTATCAGACTGGTGTGATAAGATCGTGAAAAGGTGTTAATAAATCAGGGAAGTGGAATTGAAGACAATGGGAAGCCAGTGCTATAATGGCTCTATGGCCAGGGTGCCCACATGACATCTGTGAGGGAGGTTTGGAGGTGTGGGTTCAAATCTTCTTCGTTGTCATCTAAAGAGGTTGGAATGGTTGAAAGGTTGAATGCAAACTTCTAAAGACTCTTGAACACAAGGAAAGCAGATAGAACATGTGGAGTATCTTATCAAGCCAATATGAAACTGATGTAGGTGAAAAGATCGAAGAATCGAAGAAATTGAAAATAGAGAAGTGGAAGAGGAAGAGCATGAACTGGGCTACTGGACATGATTTTTCCAGGTGATTGCCAAACTTTATAGAAGCCGATGGGTTCTATTCATGGTTGGAGCGTGTTTCTGTTAAATATTTCAAGTAGAAAATGTTTTCAGGGAAAGACCGTACAGGCATAACAAAAAAGGAGAAAATAAAACCTGCATATTGCTTAGATGTATTGTGCCCTACAGGAAATTGGCTTGAAAGAAAGGCAGAAAATAGTCCTGTGCTAAGCATTTGACCACGTAGTTTGTCACCTCTGCATATGCATGTGACTGGAAACCAGTCCTGAAGGGAAAGTGTGGAAAGTTAGCTGAAACTATGAACATAAATCCCACATTGTGTTCCATGTTAGATTGTCATGGGATCTTTAAAAGCTGGCAATTTTTCCAATAGTTATTTTCTAGATTTCTTTATACTACTGTTTATTAGAGGACCAGTTGCGCTAATCTGTTCCGGTTTTGGGCTTCAAGTAGGAAGAATTTTTTTTTCTAGTTTTATTTCATTTTTTTTTTTTGTCTTTTGCAAAATGCATTTGGGAGGAAAAAGGAAGAACTAGAGCCTCTACATTTAAAGGACTGCTTTAAAATCAGGAGCCTGCTTTCACTTGCCGATTTCACTTTTTTTTTTTATTATTTTTTCTTGTGGTTGTCTCTGTGTGCATCTGCACTTGTACTTTGAGTTTTGGTAATTTGTAGTATTACAAAATAACCTAAACCAAGGTTATGGCAGGCAGTTCCAGAGGCTTTCAGCTGCAGAGCTGTCTGATTTTGGCTGTTTTATTGTGCTTGCTGCTGGAGTCACTCTTTTACAACTAACAGGTCCATCAACGAATTTGACCTTTTCAGTTTTACAACTTACAATTTCCTACCACCATAGGATATAGTAGCCTGCTTTGTTTTGTATGAAGACATGAATTTGTTAATTAGGTTTGGTGGTATGTTAACCTTATATTCCCTGTGTTTTGCTGCCTCAGATATCAGCCTGATATATCACATGATTCGTGGTCAAGGCACAATCAAACTATATGTGGTGTACAATGTGCTGGAGGTAAGAAAATAAATTGCTGGCTCTTGAAGGATGGACANGTATTGTGCCCTACAGGAAATTGGCTTGAAAGAAAGGCAGAAAATAGTCCTGTGCTAAGCATTTGACCACGTAGTTTGTCACCTCTGCATATGCATGTGACTGGAAACCAGTCCTGAAGGGAAAGTGTGGAAAGTTAGCTGAAACTATGAACATAAATCCCACATTGTGTTCCATGTTAGATTGTCATGGGATCTTTAAAAGCTGGCAATTTTTCCAATAGTTATTTTCTAGATTTCTTTATACTACTGTTTATTAGAGGACCAGTTGCGCTAATCTGTTCCGATTTTGGGCCTCAAGTAGGAAGAATTTTTTTTCTAGTTTTATTTCATTTTTTTTTTTGTCTTTTGCAAAATGCATTTTGGAGGAAAAAGGAAGAACTAGAGCCTCTACATTTAAAGGACTGCTTTAAAATCAGGAGCCTGCTTTCACTTGCTGATTTCACTTTTTTTTTTTATTATTTTTTCTTGTGGTTGTCTCTGTGTGCATCTGCACTTGTACTTTGAGTTTTGGTAATTTGTAGTATTACAAAATAACCTAAACCAAGGTTATGGCAGGCAGTTCCAGAGGCTTTCAGCTGCAGAGCTGTCTGATTTTGGCTGTTTTATTGTGCTTGCTGCTGGAGTCACTCTTTTACAACTAACAGGTCCATCAACGAATTTGACCTTTTCAGTTTTACAACTTACAATTTCCTACCACCATAGGATATAGTAGCCTGCTTTGTTTTGTATGAAGACATGAATTTGTTAATTAGGTTTGGTGGTATGTTAACCTTATATTCCCTGTGTTTTGCTGCCTCAGATATCAGCCTGATATATCACATGATTCGTGGTCAAGGCACAATCAAACTATATGTGGTGTACAATGTGCTGGAGGTAAGAAAATAAATTGCTGGCTCTTGAAGGATGGACATGCCCAAAAATTTATAGAATTTTCTGACTACAGAGTTGAAATTTTATTCTCAACTCAGATACATTACGCCATTGATGGAAGATGTTGCTATCCATGAAAAAGTATATGAATAACTATTGTTTATGCATTTAATGAAAGAATGACAGAGATGGCTTGCATTAAGACTTCCTTACTTCCGTTAGGGTTGTGTCCTCCAATGCAACATATGTAATGAAAATACTGGTCTTCTTATCTCTCTTTTTGTTATTGCTTCTCTGTCCGCATTCGCGTGCATTTACTTAACTCTTTTCTTTACATTTTTTTTTGTTTAATCTATGCAGTTTGACTAACTCAATATGTTGTTAAAGCTATTGTTTTACTATCTTTTAGTTTTTATACAAGTAAAATGGTCTTCATGATACCCCTATATATGCATATAATGGGATAGATTCTATCACAAGCTATTTCTTTCCACCATGAAGTGTCCAAATAAATTATTAGAAATGTTGTTTTAAAAAGTATTTTTCTAAAGTTGGATTCGATATAATGGATAGATTCTATCACAAGCTATTTCTTTTCACTATGAAGTGTTCAATAAATCATTAGAAATGTTGTTTTAAAAAGTACTTTTCTAAAGTTGGATTCAAAATATAGATATAAAGGAAACAAACTAATTCTAATCAAAGTTGAAATGTGGAAGAAACTCATAACGAATCGAAAATTAATACAGATTCAACTTAGGGCACCTTCATTACAAAGAGGGTCAACTTTGCCTCTAGTTTACGATTTTTTAAATGCAGTTCGAAACTCGCTTGTGTGATCAAGTCAATAACAAAGTTAACCGTGGCAAATTGCCTCTTTCACATGAAATTTTTTGAACCAAACATTCTGAATTTTATTTTTGGGGCAGCTTTTTGGGAACTAGTTGACCATAAAATTGTGGTTTAGCATTGAAAAGACATAATTCTAGACCAAAGAGAGGAATCGAAAAATGAGGCTAAGAGAGTGGAGGCCTTGAAACATTTAAGCACTGCGATTTTGTTGCTAGTTTAACACCAGTATTTTGTTTAACTTAATTTTACGGGTATATAACTATACTATACCTACACATTACATAATTTTTTTTGAAATTGCTACTTTCCCGGTCCTGGTCCCTCTCTTGCATCTACTATGCACACTATTATCCTAAGATTTGAGCCTTACATGGATCACTCTCACTTGGAAATTATGCAATTGTTAATTTATATCGTTGAGGTGTAGCTGGATAGAAAGTTGGGAACACACAATTGTAATATACACATTCCCAAAAAAAAAAAAAAAAAAAAATAATAGAACCTGGGCGTAATGAAATTTGTTCCTATGTTTAATGATAAAGACATGAGAATTTTCCCACGGCTTCACAAGCCAGGTCCTAGAAGATGGTTTTTTTTTCCCTCTGTAAATGGTTTCCATGATATATGTTTCATCATAACAATCGACCCATAATATTGAGTTCTGCTCAATGTTACCTAGACCGTGAATCGATTTAGTACGTGGTATAGGTATGAGTGTGTGGTACGCTACATCTTCTGATATGCGGTGCGACGAGGTAGGTTTAGTTGGTACACCGATTTGGGTCATGACTCGTTTTCTATAGGATTGCTTTTGCGATTATATATAATTATATATTCATATATAGTTAACTAGTATTTATTTTGGGGTCGAAAATTTAAGCGATTTAGATTGCGAACCAACCCCATTTCGGGTAGTGCAACCACAGTTTGTGGGACGATAAAATCTCGGTATCCATGGACTTCTGCTTTCGAAGTGCTCTGGAAACTCTTAATATGGTAATGATTATGACCGAATTTTGTCAACATTACAATCCTACACTTTGGAATTTATGGGCTATAGGGTAANGCACCTGGTCCCTCTCTTGCATCTACTATGCACACTATTATCCTAAGATTTGAGCCTTACATGGATCACTCTCACTTGGAAATTATGCAATTGTTAATTTATATCGTTGAGGTGTAGCTGGATAGAAAGTTGGGAACACACAATTGTAATATACACATTCCCAAAAAAAAAAAAAAAAAAGAATAATAGAACCTGGGCGTAATGAAATTTGTTCCTATGTTTAACGATAAAGACATGAGAATTTTCCCCGGGCTTCACAAGCCAGGTCCTAGAAGATGTTTTTTTTTCCCTCTGTAAATGGTTTCCATGATATATGTTTCATTATAACAACCGACCCATAATATTGAGTTCTACTCAATGTTACCTAGACCGTGAATCGATTTAGTACGTGGTATAGGTATGAGTGTGTGGTACGCTACATCTTCTGATATGCGGTGCGACGAGGTAGGTTTAGTTGGTACACCGATTTGGGTCATGACTCGTTTTCTATAGGATTGCTTTTGCGATTATATATAATTATATATTCATATATAGTTAACTAGTATTTATTTTGGGGTCGAAAATTTAAGCGATTTAGATTGCGAACCAACCCCATTTCGGGTAGTGCAACCACAGTTTGTGGGACGATAAAATCTCGGTATCCATGGACTTCTGCTTTCGAAGTGCTCTGGAAACTCTTAATATGGTAATGATTATGACCGAATTTTGTCAACATTACAATCCTACACTTTGGAATTTATGGGCTATAGGGTAATGTCATTTTTTCAATCCTTTCTTGTTACTACGCCTTCGGTTGGGTCTTGTAAAGAGGTTGGGAAAGTAAGATGATAAAAAATGCCTTCCTTCCTAGGTTCTCTTAACATTGACCTTTGTTTCCAACTTTTCTATATCTGAAAAAAACCTAAGGAAGAATTATTAGCAATATATTTGTATTTTTGATGAGGAAGCCGACAAAAATCAAGGCAACCAATGATTAATGACAGAGGATGCAAGTCCAAGTCAGTCCTCGAGGGGTGAATGAGTATACTATTACTTTGAATTTGCAAAAGCCCTTGCCACCAGCAGAGACACTAGTCTCCTGCTTATGTTACGAAGCAGAGAAAAGCAGTCCTTGAGGGCTAAAAGGATTTGACCCAGTATCATTCTTGGTTTACTCAGTTGACACTGTTGTGTAATTGTATCCATGGATGCCATGACCACATCTGCTGTTGTCAAAATAGTGACGTCTAAAATGGAAGAGTGTTGTGTTATACTAAGCTATATTAGTGGTTTGTTAATTTTAGGAATGATCATAGCTTTGTAAAATTCTGATTGATGTCAAAAATATAGGGTCTGTTTGGTTAGATTCTTCAACACTATTTTTTTGTACTCAAAACTATAAAAAAAATGAAACAATGTTTGGTTTGAATTTTTTTTCTTCAATTTTATGAAAAAAGTGGGAATTGAAGCATAAAAATAGAAAACAAGCCCAACTTGTTTTCAAGTCATTTTTGCGAAAATTTTGGAAACACGGAGACAAACCTCTTTAATGAGGTCTGCCTTTTGAGTCCCTTTAGCAGCAAAAGGCATCCTTTTTTTTTTCCCCTTCCTCTCTCTCTCCACTTTGTCCATCAAACAGAACGAACACCACAAAGGAAGCTTAAGTGTCTTCTCTCTCTCTCTCCGGCGTCTTCTTCTTCACCACAGTGGAAGCTTTAGATCTGCCCCTCTCTTTCGCAACAACTAAAAATTCAGATTTGTATGCGTCTGTGTATGTGTGTGTGTGTGTGTGTATGTGTGTGCGTGTGTGTGTTTTGTGGAGACAGAGAGAGGGGAAAGAAAGATAGAGGTGGGAATTGTCTGTGTGTGCGCGCGTGTGAGTGTGTTTTGTGGAGAGAGAGAGGGGAAATAAAGAGAGAGGTGGGAATTGTGGATTATTGTCCAAACAGATTTTATAATTTTTGTTCTTTAAAACTATTTTCAAAAATATATAACCAAATATGTTTTGTAATCTAAAAATTTTAAAAACACTTTCTTAAAATTCTTCCCAAAAATAGTTTTTGGATACTGTTTTTTGAGATGCAAATCAAATAGACCCATTCTCTTTCCTGCCAACGTTGATTTTAGAACAAACATAAAAAAGATGCCCATAACAAATAAAGTCTTTGGTTGGAAGAAGAAATAAAAAAATATGTTACGAAGATCGAGGTCTAGCAAATTAAGGGTAAATTATATTCTCTCCTGTAGAAAAAACTACAAGACAGCAAAGACCATGCAATACCTCACTACAACTATATATTTTAGGGATGATCTTTTATGTCCTTTTTTTTCTCTTGCACATAATCCATATGCCAAGGAAAGACTCGTGTCTGTTGAGGCTTAACTGCTTAAGTCATTAAATAAGTACATTCTACTCATATTGAAATTTAAACTTTTTATAATGGCTTGTTCAGCCAATTTGTTCAACCAGAAATCTTTTATGTTGATGTGGCACCAAGTAATTTGGAAAGTAACACATCGAATCCACTAAAATAGTTGCAAAAAATATCAGAAAGAAACATGCTAATAAATGCCTAAGCTATCAGAAAGTTGTTATCCTCATGTTTAGTGCCTTCTTCTCTATGTTTATTCATTGTTTTCAACAAAGTGCTGTGTTCTTTAAGTTATTGTTATTTTCATGTTCTTGAGACTGATAGGCTGGTCTACCATTGTAATTTAGATTGGGCCTAGTTGACCTATGTTTAATGGGCATGGGTTCTTTTCAAGTATCAGTTGTGAATCGTATTTTTCTTTGTATTTGTTTGTCTTTGTTAAACGTCATACTGTGATTGATATTATATAAACTGATGTTTGCTCCTTGGTGACAGATATTCGATAAACTATGCCAAAGTTTTGGTGGAGATGTAATGCAAACCCTATTTAACTCAGCTGAGGGACTTGCAGATTCCTCACCAGAAAACATGAGATATTGGCTATGGAGATTTATTTCAGATGAAGCATTAGCTATGGCTTCATCAAATATCCTTATGTAGCAATAGTTTTGTTCTTGTCAGTGCTAGAGTATCTACTCAACCTGTTTTCATTTTGGCACCTTAACTCTTCATACTTTTGCATTCATTCATCTTATTGGCTCAGGCAATTACCTTGTCAACCTGTATAGTTGCTCACAATAATGCGTTGCTGGCTTTGCTAGTATCAAACAATTTTGCTGAGATAAAAAGCAACGTGTTTAAACGTTTTAGTAAGGAGAACATTCACAGTATGGTATATTATGGTTAGTTATCTTCTCCCTATTAGTTCATTATTTGTTGGAAGACTTACTAATGCTATTCTTTGCATTGTTGTGACACCTAAAATTTTGATTGCTTCCTGACTTTACCTGACAGGGACCCTTTCCCTTAACATTGCTGAATTGACCTGTTTCATCCTGCTCATTATGTCATTTGTACTCATATGATCTCGATATGGCATTCCAGATGAAGAACAAACAAAGAAAGTGATATGAATTGAACATCATGCATATACATCCTTATGCTAGTGGCTTGTTAGCTGTCTAAGTGAGATATTGGATGCATGGGAGATTGCAGGTCATAATAATGTCTGATAGGTTATCTGAATTTTAAAAATTGACTAGAGTGTTCTAAAAAGGTCTTCTTGGGTGATTCTTCCCCCCTCACCCCTTTTGCTCCTCTCTCTCTCTCCCCCTCCATATATATTGTCATTATCATTAAGATAACAAAAAGTCTGACGCTAATGGATCCACACATGTTGATTAGTATTTCAATGTATAAGTCCTAGGAAGCACGGATACGGACATGAGTATCGTATCTGATACGATATGGATATGGGGATACAACAAAGTTTAGGACACGGGTACAGTGAGGATACGTCAATTAAAATAATATAATATATTTTTTAAATAATAATAGAGTTGTAATATATTAAANCAGGTACAGTGAGGATACGTCAATTAAAATAATATAATATATTTTTTAAATAATAATAGAGTTGTAATATATTAGAAATAAAGCATATACTATAACAATATTAATAATAAGACCTAGTAAATGTTAATTTTTTGATTAAAATTGAAATAGATCAAAATAGATATCAATTATTTTCATCAAACATAATTCCATCCATTGACATTCATAGTATAGAAGTTACATAACAAAAATTATTTAAAAAAAACAGAAATAACACCTCTTTTAATAGTCAACAATTGTTTTTTTTCAAAAAAAAAAATACCTTGTCGTANAAAACAAAAATTATTTAAAAAAAACAGAAATAACACCTCTTTTAATAGTCAGCAATTGTTTTTTTTCAAAAAAAAAAATACCTTGTCGTATCCTGGACGTATCTTGATTGTGTCCTAGACGTATCCTGATCGTGTCCTAGCCGTGTTCGACTAGATTCACTATTTAAGACACTTCTGGCCATGTCTGGCACGAGTTTGGCCGTGTGTGGCACGTGTCTGACGTGCCACGACACCCTTCTGGGAAGTATCCGTGCATCCTTGGATGAGATGTTAGCAAATTTCTTAGTCTTTGTGGTTGGGACAAGGTGTTGTTGGTTTGAGTTTTGTTGGGTGTAATTATCATATTAGTCTCTAACATTTTGTTCTCAATGTTACCGTGTGGCCTGTGAAATTGAATTTCTGCTTGTAATTATTTTTAGTTATAATCTCTCATGTGTGCAATTAATTCCATTTGATTTCACATTGATGTATATATTTTCATTGCTAATGGCCAGATTCAGTGGAGAGGTTCCATATTTCAGCATTTATCTTATTCGTTTTAGCTCAAAACATTCTGGAGGCTGAGGGCCCTTGGTTTGAAAGCTTCCTCTTTGTAAGTTCACATGATCTTTGAAAACACAGTGATTTTGAAGTGATACAATAAAAGATTGAAAATAGAAAGTAACTGGTTTCAATTATATGTCTCGTCATTTTCTTATATATTTTGTTTGTGTGTCACAGAATGCTCTTCTTGTTTATGTATGTGAGATGATGATTGACATAATCAAACATTCATTTATTGCTAAATTCAACGACATAAAGCCTATTGCATTTTCTGAATTCCTTGAAGACCTCTGCAAACAGGTATAAGTTTCTGGTTCTGTCATTTCTCTTTATAAATTTACCCTCAAGTTCTTTCGCAGGCTGTACCATGTCTTTATTATTGTGGATTCACATTTATCTTTCCTAAAGTGATTAACATATTCAGTTCTCCTGTTGTCTTTCATGTTCACTCCTGCATTTAGGCGTCGTCCTCTGAATTCCCTGTGTAGGTCATAGATTTCCTTGAAAAGGCTATACACCAAAATTGGCCATTCATTTGGTTATTTTGCAAATATAATAATTTTATTTGCAGACTTGTATTCTACATCTACATTCTTGCAATGTGGCATGCTTGAATTGGGTGGTCATTACTTGGACACAGCAGTAGTGCAGTTATTTTGTGCGTATATATATCTCCCTGTGCGTATGAATTGGGATATGCCATAAACATGCCTCATTCTGGAGCTTTTGTATCGATTCACTTGTGTATTCAGGTGGCTCTTTACTTTTCTGTGTTGATCTGCCTATACTCATCTACATTGGGTCACATCGTAGTTTCTTTGACGTTCACCTGTCGTTAAGGCTACCAAAAGAATTGATTTTCTTGTTATTAAAGCTTGTTTGACCTCGTTCCTAAGTAATATCAAAGATCTAGCTTCAAGATCATTTACTTAAGAGGTCTGACTAATTCCAGTTCGACTTGAGTAGGCCTATGAACATTCCACGTACGGTTGACTTGGTTGTAGTAACCAAATGGCTTGTGCAAGTTATTGATAGGTGACACATTTTACAAGGCAAATAGTAATGTGACTAAATTACGTTTTGATAATTAAAGTCAATACTCCCTGTTTATGACATGCATTTTTAACTTACAATTTACAAATCATCAAAGGTGGAGTCATAAATATTTTCTTGTGTGGGCACTCTTGGTCGGTTGTTTAACTACATGTCTTAGTTTCTGTCCTAATCCCAATTGATGAATCTACTTAAATTTATTTACATCATAATTTATACTAAAACATTCATTAAACACAAGGGGCTAAAGCTGGTATACGTAAACAAAAAAATAAATCAAAAAGAGGCCAATTACAACCCGTTACAAGGAGAGCAATGCTATTGAAACCTAAAAATCTAATCTAATTTGTTGATCTGATGATGTGAAGATGACATAGTCTAATATATTTATTGTAACAACTGTTAAATTGTCTTCATCAGGNTTTAATCTAATTTGTTGATCTGATGATGAAAAGATGACATAGTCTAATATATTTATTGTAACAACTGTTAAATTGTCTTCATCAGGACCACATCACTTAGCACATCATTAGGTATTTTTAGGTCCAATTATTAACTTCAAAAAATGACACTAATTACAACTACTACAAATTATCCTTATAAGTTTTTCATATTTTGAAAACATTTTGTGATAACTCATTATAAATGCTATAAAAAAAAATAAAAAAGACTTCCTCTATATTAAAAATCAAGCTCTCACATGTAACTTTGATTTTTATACTGTAACAAAAGGATCCCATAACTTTTATTGGAAAAATATAAAATAAAACTTGAGATCTCCACAATTATTTTGGATGTGTCCAAAAATTTATAATCCTTTGGGTATGAGCCTATACAAAGTGATAGTATAAAAAATATAAGTTGAGCACAACTAAATTTGTTTACACTAAAGAATAGTTTTTTTTTGAACTATATGAAAGAATGGTTGAAATATATATAGATATTGTTTTTCAAAAAATTCTAGGGTGGGCCAGTGTCCCCTGGATACTTACTGGTNATAATAGTTTTTTTTTAACTATATGAAAGAATGGTTGAAATATATATAGATATTGTTTTTCAAAAAAATTCTNAGAATAGTTTTTTTTTGAACTATATGAAAGAATGGTTGAAATATATATAGATATTGTTTTTCAAAAAATTCTAGGGTGGGCCAGTGTCCCCTGGATACTTACTGGTGGAGCCAGGCAAACCATAATATCTATTAATCAGCCATGGCACANCTAGGGTGGGCCGGTGTCCCCTGGATACTTACTGGTGGAGCCAGGCAAACCATAATATCTATTAATCAGCCATGGCACAGAGACAAAAATATAACCAGGTACGGCCTCTGTGTAAGTGTGCGTGTACGTCCATATCTGTTATGTTTGGTTACACATAGTTATAATAGCTTTCTTTGGAATCTATTTCTTTGATAATATGGACAACTCCTTTGCATGTTAAATACTGTCAGGGCCGGCTCAATAGAAATTGGGGTATTAAGCAAAAATTTTAACCAAGGACCTTTGAAAATTTAATTTTAATCAAGGCTCTTTGAAAATTTAATTATCAGTAATGTTCTATAAGTAATTCATGCATTTAGAAAAAATATTGCTTATTTAGTAGTTTAGTGTTTCAATTGGTTTATTTCTGTGGTTTGTTTATTAAAATTCTTCTAAGACATTATTTGTTTTTAAATATATAATCTAAAAAACTTGGCATGTTTTTTAACAAGTTCTCAGATTATGATAATTCCCAAGTTATTTGAGATTAAATTAAATTATGTTCATGTAAATTAAAGTAAAAACTATCAATTAAAAATATTCATTACTACCGTCAATGAGCTAATATTAGCCGCATATGGGTTTCCACATTTAGTTAAATTTAGACATAGGGAGGCATTACATTCATTACTTTTTTCCAGTTGTTTGCCTACAGTGGTTTTTGGATGTTGTATTTTTCTTATTTATGCTTGTAGTGGAAGAATGGCATTAATTGCGAGAGAGAGAGAGAGAGTTGCACCGTTGGTATATAGTTCCAAATTACATTTTACTCCACTTCTTTTGGGACTTTATTTTTTCATTGGGGCCCTTCTCAGTAGGGGGGCCTTAAGTGGCCCTTTCAGTGGCTTTGCTTATGGCTGGCCCTGAATACTGTCAAGCTTTTTAGTGAGGTTTATGTAAATTACTTGTTTAGGGTGGGATTTTGTCGTCATTAATCAGAGGCCAATGGACATCCGACTTTACAAGGAATCATTCTCCTCTTGCCAAGGTCTGGGTTCAAGCCTCCCTGATTATGTAAATATGTTTTTGCCATTATCAAAAACAAAAAATAGTGGAAAGAATAACAATAAAATTAAAGAATTCTCTGATCAATGTTTGACCATCTAGATGACTTGGAACCATGATACGGTTCTTAGAAGTTCTAAGACGTTTTATTTTATTTTTGTCGTGGAGAAGTCCAAATCAGATAATTCTTTGTTCTGGTTCATTTGTATTAAGAGATTGATGAGTTTATATTGCGTGAAAAAAAAAAAAAATTGTGTGCATTCCCTGTTAAATATAAAGGTTAACCAAGGGAGCTGTGAAATGATGTAAGTACATCTCCAATCTATTCCAGTAACCCATTGTAGAGAGACTGGATTATCTTGTTGTAGGGACATGAACCCAGGGAGTACGTATCAAATTCTGTTTTAGATTGCTTGTTTGGCTCTTAGTTATGTTTTCCTGTAATTTTGTATCCAGTGACGCCCATTATGATCCAGTGAGTCTCAATTACAGCTATATTGTCTGGTTGTCTTGATTTTTAGAATTAAGACGGCATCCTCTTTCATGGTATTTCCTTTGCTTCCACATTGTTCATCTTATTAGCCAGTACAATATCTTGCAAAATTTATAATTTGTGTTTTTTTCTAATTTATTTACTTTGAACAGACCCTGAATATTCAAACAGAGAATGGGAAGAAAAACCTCACTTTTATTCCTTTGGCTCCAGCTTGTGTGGTAAGCATAAATTTCTTTGTTTAAAACTTGCTGCCCTCCCAAACCTGCAACACATACACATGTAGCAATCATACCCATCCAAAAGTAAAGCAAGCATGTAGATGAAATTACCCTTTATTGTAAATATGAATCAAGTCTATGAGGGTGAATGCTCAGAATCAGTTCATTTTATGTGTATTCACCATTTTTAATTTGATATTGAAACTTATTGGAGCAAGTAATTTTTCTTTTTGCATTTCAGGTAGTTCGGGTACTGCGTCCAGTTTTTGCTGCCCATCTCCCCTACGGTTCCCTTCCCTGGAGGTTCTTCGGGATTTTCTTCCTGTCTGCCACGACCTTTGTGATGCTTGCAAGCCTGAAAGTGATGGTTGGCATGGGCCTTAAAAAACACGCTACTTGGTATGTCCATAGGTGCCGGAAGAGAAAACTTCACTCTGACTAACAAATTATTTGCGGAAGGTATGCCGAGAGGGAGGCTAAATATTCACATCGCTGCAACTGGCTATAAGATTGGCTGTTAAGTGGCAGAACTTGGTTTCATGTCTACCACTACCAGCAGGCGATCAACTGTGGGTGTATCTGTTCCATAAGTCAGAGCTTCCTCCCAATTTTGTGATGGAAAGAGGCCACCTAAAGTTTCCGAAATATCCAGTGAGAACTTACAAGGCTCCATGTTGTTAAATACAAACTTTTCTTTCTCTTGTCCGATGTTTTCAGGAATGCGCTAAGTGTTAACGAGTCATACATATACAAGCCATAATCGCTAGTCATAAGCACTGATTAGTTTTGGCCATAATAGCTGGTGATAAGATCCTAAGTTTGTACTTAGACCCTGTTGTAAATATATTCATTAATAAATTACACACATGTTCGCTAAAGTTTGTAAACATATATTATTTAGATCCTTTAAGTTTAAAATGTTGTACTTAGATAAAAAAATATTTTAATTAAAGATAAAATATTAAATATTTTAAATTTTACAATTAAAATTTATATTTTATTGTATCATGTTTTAAAATAAAATTAAAAATAAAAATTTAATTTTTTCTTAAAAAATTGTAATTAATATACAATTATATTGTTTATTGGAATTTAATTTAGTCATTTAAACGATCAAATTAAAATATCAAATTATTTCAATTAAAGTTAAAAGATATTTTGTCTATTATAGTTTGATTCTTTGTTTAATTTTTTAGTTTTATTTTAATAGATAATATAATTATATATTAACTATGATTTTTAAAAAAAATTATATTTATATTTATAATTTTATTTTAATAAATGATATAATAAAACATAAATTTTGGATGTAAATTTTATATTCTATTACGAACGATTTAGACCCTTTGTTTGATATTTTAGTTTTATTCAAATAAATAATATAATTGTATATAAATTATGATTTTTTAAGAAAAAAATTAATTTTTTAATTTTAATAAATGACAATAAAACATGAATTTTAGTTATAAAATTTAAAATATTTGATATTTTATATTTGATTAGAGTTTTTTTAGTCTAAGTATAATATTTTAAACTTAAAAGATTTAAGTAATATATATTTACAATCTTTAGAGGGATTTAAGTGTAATTTATTAACAAATATATTAACAATAATAATTTAAGTGTTATATGCGTATAAATTTTAAAGAGTTTGTATATAATATTTTAAATGACAATAAGTCTGAGTCATTAAATAAGCTCGGGAAGTCTGAGTATAACGGAAGCTGGACAACCGGTGGATTTAAAAATTCCCCCTTGTTCGCGGTGATGCAATGGTCAAAATCCTTCCGGGGGAACGATAAGGACAGGACGGGACGGGAATAAAAAGATATTTATTACTTAATAATGTAAGTTAAATGCAGAGATTATTATTAAACAGAGGGACCTCCACAAGTCACAATTATCATGGCACTAAAAAATAAAGAACTTGATGAATCAATCACAAGTGAAGGCTGTCCATAAGCTTACTGGTTTACCCCAAAATCCTATGGATGAGAACTCAGTGGATGAAATTCATACGCCTACGTGGGATACCACGATACCAGTTCCATTAATAAGCAAGCAGCAGCACTTTATCATGACCTAATTTCCCAAAATTTATGGTTTCAGAACCAGTTCATAAAATTTCAAAGCAAGGGACCCTTACAAAACAATGACCTATTTTTTTCAATAAAGCAGGAAAATTAATCTTCGTCTACTCCTTCGAACGCCCATTCGTGTTCCTTGCGGATTTTCGCCTCTTCCTCGGCGGTGAAATCATTCACAATGTTGAATGTCCGGCGAACCCACTCCGGCGACTTATTCTTCATCACATCAGCAACTCTCTGACAGCAAATATCCAGCAAATTCTTGATGTTCAAATAATTGGCAGCCAAGATTATATCAAAAATCTCCGACAGTTTCTTTTCGACAAAAGCAGAATCGAATTTCTCCATATCTTCCTTCGAAACCGATGAGTCTACGTGCTTCTTGAGATATTCTATGATTTGAATCATAATTTTGCTGTTGACGTTGGGCAAGGGAATCACGTTGGAAGCGCATTCGTCTTCGACCATGTTCCTGATCGTCACGGCCTGGAGAGCGATCGTCTCTTCGATCTGGAATTTTTGCTTGTCGGACGTGCACAATGTGAGCATCTTCGTCTCTGTTGTTGTCGTTGCCATGGTCGATAGATGGAAAGAGAGAAACGTAGAGAACAAACTCAGAATTAGAACCCTCAGAGAAACCCTGGAGGAAGAGCTGGTTGATTGATTATGTATTGTATTGAATAGGCGTAGGAGTACTGAGGTATACACGTGTTAGGGCTGAGGATTCCTTTTAAAAAACAGTAATGCTATACGGACTAAAAAAATAAATTTGATAATTACAACCATTAATTTCTAGGCCGAGGAAAGATTAGCTCGATCTTCTAATTTAACTTGCTAAAGAGTTTCCTCAGGGTTGTAATTGTCATTTAAATGATCTTCTCATTCTAACAAAACACCTCCATGGTCATCTTGACGACGACGACGACGACGACGACGACAATAATAATAATAATAATAATAATAATAATGATTATGTAATTTATACTTAATTTAAGTATTTAATTTAGGAACTTATTGCATTGTAGTTATTAGATTTTGTTGGTAAATTTAGGTCAATATTGATACCAACTGGTAATTCATTTGTCATAATAAATTAAATAAAGTCTCAATGAGATTATACTTGAGATGAACTCGACAATAATAGTCATCAACCGTTTGACTCCTCTCTTCCGAATTCTCTTTTTGTACCTTCTTGGATAAATAGCATTCCCACCCTCGAGTTATTCTTTCGGTNGGCAATAATAGTCATCACCGTTTGACTCCTCTCTTCCGAATTCTCTTTTTGTACCTTCTTGGATAAATAGCATTCCCACCCTCAGAGTTATTCTTTCGGTTTTAAAATGTCGCTTAATTTCCATTTCACTCAATTTAGTTCTTAAACTATATAAAATGTATTCATCGATTTTTTTGCTTAACATATTGTAAAAAAATATAAAAATAAAATATGTAAGGAGTAAATGAAACAAGTTTTAAGAGATTTTCCATTTGATTTAATGAAAAGTTGCAATGAAGAAGTGGATTGTTAGTTTATCTCCATTAAACCCTAAAATTCGATAAATTGGCTTCTTCATCACATCAAAAATTAAAACTTAATATTGATCCGATAGTTCTAATGAAATTACATCATTTGGTTAATAAATTAAAATAAATTTTTAAATCCAAATAGCATTACTCTTAAAAAAAAATTAGTGGTTGTCTCCCATGAATTTATTCATTTAATTAATTTTTAAATAAGAGGCCAATGTATTTTTTTTTATTTTTGGTCTCAATAAGATGCCCATGTAATTAGCCAAAAAAGAAGGGGAAAGTCTATAGTACCGCCTTCGGTATCGTACCAAAATTTATCATCATTTAAGGTCAAGTTATAACTTTTTTGAAGTATAAGTTACCTTTAAGGGTCATGATCGATCATGATGGACTGGAATTGATAACGAAGTTACAACTTTTTAAGATCAAATTACAACTTAAAATGAAGAAGTTATAACTGCTTAGGGAAAGTTCATGATCGATCATATGTATTTGTGATCGATCATGGTTCCTTTGATCTATCTTAGACTTCCCTTGATTAGTTATAATTTCTCCCTTTTGAATTATAATTTTATCATAAAAATAGTAAGTGGAGGTACGGTACTGAAGGTGGTATCATAGACTTTCTCAAAAAGAAGTATCACTTTTTAAAGAAGAGAAGAAAAGAAAAATGGTGCTCCCAAAACTCTTTGGGCTATTTGGTATGTTTTTTGGGAGAGGTTTGGATTAACTTGTTCAAACCTTTTCAAACCCAAAGATAATGTTGTTCATACTCATGTTTGGAATGCGTAGGGATATATAATTATTATGATAAATATATTTGTATATAAATGATTATTGTGTCCCTTATCTAATTTGTATATATGGGGTATATATGATATATGAGGGTATAAATTTTATTTGTATGTTAAACCCATTAACCCATATATGAAACCCACTCCCCTTAGGTTTCATGACTAGGCTGGGTTTCAAACTCTGGGCTAAATATATAGTTGTCAAATATGAATTTAAGGTGGTTTATTCTCTGACCCATGTTCCAAACCCCCTCTCCACACGGGCAGGGCTCTTTTGTAGTTAAGGTCTAGCAGCATACTTTGTTGTTAAATAGAACGGTGACGTTTTGGCCAAGACTCCAGCACCTAGCAATTACATAAAAACGTCGTCGTCTTCTAGCGTCTTCCATCTGTGCAGAACAAAACCTAAAAAAAAGATTGCTCATTTTCTCCAAAATCGACAAACTAGCCCTGCCTGTGTGTAATCGACAAACCAGCCCAACAAATACACAAAACTCTCAGCAGCTTGTAATCACCAACATAAATTCCAAAGTTTTCATTGCTCTTCTCTCTTTTTGTTTCTCTGTAGTGGTTGATTGGCACTTCAACCTCATCTCCTACGATTTCACACTCTCAAGTAATGTTGATATTTTTTTCAAATTTTTTTTATGAAATTCAAGTTCATAAAATTCATATATATATTTTTTAAATTTCCTATAGAATCTTGATATAATTATGAGACTAACATCATTCTTTCTACTACGTTTTTTGTGAGTATATTTGATTGTTTGATATATGGATATTGGTGTTTTAGGCTTTGGTGAAATTGAGTTATATACACTTTGATACATAATATTTTCTTGTTGATAGGGAACATAAAAAATAAGTATTTCCTTGTTCCATTTGTAATTGAAAATATATATGGCCAGTGCTTTATCTTATGTTTAATTTGTGTAATTGTTTGGTTATTATAGGGGACCTAATCTATAGTGGAGATGGAATGTGTTGAGATTGATAAAAAAGACAATACTCCATATATAGGAATGCAATTCGACTCGGAAGAAGATGCTTATAGGTTCTNATATGGATATTGATGTTTTAGGCTTTGGTGAAATTGAGTTATATACACTTTGATACATAATATTTTCTTGTTGATAGGGAACATAAAAAATAAGTATTTCCTTGTTCCATTTGTAATTGAAAATATATATGGCCAGTGCTTTATCTTATGTTTAATTTGTGTAATTGTTTGGTTATTATAGGGGACCTAATCTATAGTGGAGATGGAATGTGTTGAGATTGATAAAAAAGACAATACTCCATATATAGGAATGCAATTCGACTCGGAAGAAGATGCTTATAGGTTCTATAACAATTATGGTGGAACTGTGGGATTCAGTGTGAGAAAAGATTATCACAACAAGAGCTTGAAGGATGGTGTATTAATTTACAGAAAATACATTTGTTGTAAATAGAGACAAAGGAGTAAAGATCAAAGGAATTGGAAAATAACAAAAGCTCGGGCAGAGACTTGAACAATTTGCCTTGCTCACATATGCATATCCCTCAAGAAAGATATTGAAATATTTGTTGTTGTTAAATAGGAAGATCGACACAATCACATTTTGCACTTGACCGAATGTATGCATATGATATCATCTCAATAGAAAATTACTATAGCTCAAGGAATCGATGCTGATATTGTTGAGGATTGTGGGATATCACTTAAGGCGNCTCAATAGAAAATTACTATAGCTTAAGGAATCGATGCTGATATTGTTGAGGATTGTGGGATATCACTTAAGGCGTCCTACGAGCTTTTGAGTACCTAATCATGTGGGAGAGAAAGCTTAGGGTTCACTCATCAAGACCAAAAAAATTACATTCGAGAAAGGAGGCAGCGAGACTTGAAACATGGTGAAGCGGGTAGTTTGTTGTAATATTTCCAAACAGAAGCAACTAAGAATCCATCATTTTATTATAAAGTCCAATTGGATGTCAAAGAGCGCATAACAAATATTTTTTAGGTTAATCCATGGATGATTATTGATTATGACCACTTTGGGGATGCTGTCACATTTGACACAACATTCCGAATAAACAAGGAGAACCGACCCTTAGACATTTTGATTGGATTCAACCAGTTCAGGAGATGGTGATATTTGGCGCTGCATTATTGTATGATGAAACTGCAGCATCATTTCAGTGGTTGTTTGAGACATTCCTACAAGCAATGTTTGGGAAGAAGTATGTTACCATTTTCACTGACCAAGATCAAGCAATGACTAAAATTATATCTATAGTGATGCCAAAGACATATCATGGATTATGTTGTTGGCACTTTTCCCAAAATGCTTTAAAGCATTTAGAGAACATATATAAAGATGATTTAAAATTTTTAGCCCAATTTAAAGAGTGCATGTATGGATACGAGGAAGAGTATGAGTTAGTTAATGCTTGGAAATTGTTGCTTGATGAGTATAATTCACACGATAACAGTTGGATGAATTCAACTTGGGCACTAAGAGAGAAATGGGCACATGTGTATATGAAGTGGATTTTCACAGTTGGTATGAGGAACACTCAACTAACCGAGAGCTTGAACTCAGTATTACGAAAGTACTTAAAGCCAGACCATGATATTGTTCACTTTTCTACTCATTTAGACAGGGTTTTAACTGATAAGAGATATAAGGAGATAGAGAAGGAACATCAAGCTAGGCAAAAGTTTCCTAGAATGAAGTTAAAAAGAGCTCCTATGTTGGTGCAATTAGCATAATGTTACACTCCTCCTATTTTTGATTTATTTCAAGATGAATATGATGTATTCCAGTGTGCTATTGCGAATCCTTGTAATGTGTTCGATGGATGTCATGAATTCTGTGGTGGAATTGTATGATGAAGAGAGAAAGTACATGGTGTTGATTAATGTCAATGATCAAAGAGTTTTATGTAGCTATTGATAATTTGAAATGATTGGGATATTATGTGGTCATGTACTTAAAGTGCTAGACACGATGAACATTAAGCAAATTCCTGACCAATACATAATACAGAGATGAAGGCGAGAAAGTGATCAAGTCATTATTCTAGTGCCACACTAAATGAGAAGGATCCCAAGTTGATGGTAGCATCACGTTACAGACAGCTATGTCCGAGAATGGTACGTTTGGCAGCTCGTTGTTCTAACCTTAAGCCTGCACACCAGTTGGTGAATTGTGGTATTGATGAGTTGTTCAAACAAGTGGATTTGATGTATGTATCACTTGGTACTGAGGAGGACAATGATGGTGATGAATGAGTAGAAAATGTTGACCCTAACATTCTACTGGTTGCTGGCTTGAAGAGGAAAGATGGTGGTTACAAGGGTTGGGGTCGATTGAAGCCTTGACATGAGAAATCAACGAAGAGAAAAACTGGAACTTCCTATAGGTCTAAGGTATTACAACCCCAACATTATGGTTATGCTATTTTGGATTCTTATTTTTTCTTAATTGTATCTTACATCTTTGAATGCTTGTTTTGAAGGTATCTTAATCGGATGAGCTAAATTCACATATGAANACACAGAGATGAAGGCGAGATGCTAGAAAGTGATCAAGTCCTTATTCTAGTGCCACACTAAATGAGAAGGATCCCAAGTTGATGGTAGCATCACGTTACAGACAACTATGTCCTAGAATGGTACGTTTGGCAGCTCGTTGTTCTAACCTTAAGCCTACACACCAGTTGGTGAATTATGGTATTGATGAGTTGTTCAAACAAGTGGATTTGATGTATGTATCACTTGGTACTGAGGAGGACAATGATGGTGATGAAGGAGTAGAAAATGTTGACCCTAACATTCTACCGGTTGCTGGCTTGAAGAGGAAAGATGGTGGTTACAAGGGTTGGGGTCGATTGAAGCCTTGACATGAGAAATCAACGAAGAGAAAAACTGGAACTTCCTATAGGTCTAAGGTATTACAACCCCAACATTATGGTTATGCAATTTTGGATTCTTATTTTTTCTTAATTGTATCTTACATCTTTGAATGCTTGTTTTGAAGGTATCTTAATCTGATGAGCTAAATTCACATATGAATGGATTTACTTACTCATGGGCATCAACTTATAGTCACTCAAATCCATTCTCTAGCATGTCTTCTCAAACATCAAATTCTCAAGCATCAATTGGTTCACAAAATGCTCGGGTAAATGTTGAACCATGCTTCTTGGACAACGTCGTTGATTATTCTAATGAGGAGAATCGAGGTGGACAATGAATAGTTGTTGTCTTTGGTGCTGATTTTTGCAATGATGTTGCTGCTGGTTGGTTCTGATCTTTTGGCTGAGTTGTTGGTTGCAAAGATGATTGTTATCTTGATCTAGACAATTTTATTTTGATCCTTTTGAAATGTGAAATGGGCACAATGTATTCTTTTGCTATGGGGATGATGGATCTTCTATTTTCTTGTTTTAGAAGATCTGTCATTCCTTTGGAAACACCTATGTACATGATCTCATTTTCGTTTTTTATGGAATTGATCTCACATGTGTATGATTCATGGTGTTCAATGTGTAGTTGTTATCTTGGACAAGTATCATGCGCAATGTTCAAACAACCAATACACATTCATTCATGTCCTGAACCATCTTCAACCAATACACCAAAGCACCATGTTCAACCAACCAATACACATTCACTCATGCCATGAACCATCTTCAACCAATACATGAAGAGAAATTTTATTCCATGAATTTAGGAGATTACAAGAACCAAAGAATGGAAAAATTACAAGAAACACAAGAAATGGCTTTAATAGTCTTGCAGCACTGGAATCCTCCTCTGATCCTGCAATAGTCTCCACCTAACAGACGCAGGCAACTGAAAACAAGCATGGCTTTACTCCGAAAAACCAGCATACATGAACAGAAACATGAACAATGACATAGCTTTTTGCTTCTTCTCTTCAAGTCCAGCAGCCTCATTCAACATGTCAGCAGCATCTTGGTGCATGGCTAACTTGGCAAAAGCAACTGACTGCATGTAGAAAGCTGTCAACCGGAACTTTATCACCAAATTTTCTTTCTTAAGCTCATTCCAACCATACCTCTCTCGCCTCTTCTNGGCTAACTTGGCAAAAGCAACTAACTGCATGTAGAAAGCTGTCAACCGGAACTTTATCACCAAATTTTCTTTCTTAAGCTCATTCCAACCATACCTCTCTCGCCTCTTCTCGACATCATAAGAGCTTAGACCCTTGTCTAGTTTCACCTTGTACCCTTTCAAACGCTGGTACAAAAATTGGCTTAAACCCATTTCAAATCCATGCAAAGGAATTCATGCACAAAAAAGAAACTTCGGCAAATAGTAGGCTGCATATTGAATTTACAATTCAAAATGACAAATAAAATTTAATACAGTGACTCAAAAATGTTCTCGTTCTCTTCTTGTAGCATATCAAGCTGCAATTCAAGCAGATGTCAACTTAATAAAGAATTCAAGGATTGTGTTCTAATATAAATTTTCCAAAATAGAAAACTTATTTACTCATTCAAAATTGAACAATTTGCATAAAGATCTGCAATGTGCTACAAAATAACATTTTTATTCTATTTTAGAAGTTAACCTTTAGCCTGATAAGGAGATGGTAATTGACAAGAGAAGTGCAGAAGCCTCATGCTGATTTCCTGTGTCTTTCGAGTCAGAANAGAAGTTAACCTTTAGCCTAATAAGGAGATGGTAATTGACAAGAGAACTGCAGAAGCCTCATGCTGATTTCCTGTATCTTTCGAGTCAAAATGTCCCATATATACTGTAAACCTACAATATTTCCAATGACACCAATGTATCCTCTAGTTTAACTCATTATCCCCTTCTTTCTGAGTTACAGATTGCAAGAGATGGATGCNTCTTCTTACAGAGTTACAGATAGCAAGAGATGGATGCTACATCAAAAAGAACTATAGATGGATGTAACTTCGTACATTCAATTTGTAATAAAAAAAAACATATTTATCACTGCTTAAAGCTAAGCCTGCACTCATAATAGATGAGATAAAAAAAATCAAAGAAAAAGAATGCCCAAGTAACGAGAAAATCAGATGATAACCATCCAGCCGGTAAATCAATACATCAACATAGCATACAGAACCATAGCATTTACACTGACCCCTTAATGAGAAAGAACCGTAATCACTCATTTAGGTTATATAATCAAATTTTGAGGAATGATTACTCGAAGTTAATCTCGAATTTCAAACTTAAATCGACGTTAGGGCTTTGATTTGGGGGATTGATTGCTCGAATATAATCGTGATCGCAGCGAGGAAGAAGAACGAAGCTGCACAGGTGGGGTTGGTTTGTCGATTTTGGAGGGAAGGAGCAATCTGTTTTTTGCNACGAAGCTGCACAGGTGGGGTTGGTTTGTCGATTTTGGAGGGAAGGAGCAATCTGTTTTTTGCGTTTTGCTCTGCACAGATGGAAGATGCTGGAAGACGACGGCGTTTTTGTGTAGTTGCTGGGTGTTGGAGTCTTGGCCAAANCTCTGCACAGATGGAAGACGCTGGAAGACGACGGCGTTTTTGTGTAGTTGCTGGGTGTTGGAGTCTTGGCCAAAACGTTACCGTTCCATTTAACAGCAAAATCTGCTGTTAGACCTTAACGGCAAAGGAGCCCTGCCCCTCCCCACACTCCCCCCCAACCCACATACCAAACAAACCCTTTAGGCAGTGGCCAAAATTCTAGGTAATTGGCGGGACACAACGCCACTGGTTCAATCTGAAGCCATTTACATATTAGAACATCTAATTAAGTGGGTCCCATCTCAATTCAACGGCAAAGATCTCTTCACCATCCGCCACTGTAGGTCGGATGCCCAGGGATAAAGATTTCTGTGTCCATTTTCAATTCTCTCTCTCTCTACTCTTCCCTTTTCACTCTCTTTTACAACTCTTTGTATCGCTCACTTCAACCAGATCAGACCCAAGTCAGTTCCATTCCATCCAAATGGTTAGCATGAATTCCTTTGACCAAATGTCATCAAATTTAATATTTTCTTGGCCTCTCTTGAATTTGATA